>JAZGTJ010006390.1:0-25047 GCA_036877575.1 Botia almorhae | reverse complement strand
ACCAAAATGAATTGACAGATGGTTCATCAGAGCAAAACCTCTGTGGAGAGTAAAAAAAAGTTTGTCTCTGCCTCACAGGCCGCCCACGGTCTGTTTAATGACCATCTGATGCTTGTTGCACAGAAAAATGCCAAGCACTTTCTTGATCTGGCAAGCTTTGATGTGATTGGCTGGGTTTGCACAGTTATAGGAAGTTGGGTGCAAAGGTTTATTTTTTTCAGTCTGGTGGAAAACAAAGTAATTTGCCTAAGTTTAAGAAGTTGGCATCAAAGAAAGCTGGATATCCACAAAAAGAACTGTGTGTGCTGCCTTGTAATGGCATGACTGTGAAAAATAATCAAAGTAAAATAAAATTCTATACAGATTAACACAAATTTTTAAGGTTTTCTATGTAGCCGTTCTATTATTGTAGTAACTTTAGCAAGTAAACCTGCTCTTAAATGCTCATAAAACTAACAGAACAGTTGTTGGTCACTTAATGTGAATCAAACAATCTCTTCCTGTCTAAGTGGGCAGTTCTCAGACAGAATATATACACCAGATGAAGTGCACCAGACTTCATGCTTAAGGTAAAACACTGACTGCACAAGAATGGAAAGGTCAACAACAGTGTATGGAATGTAGAGTATGCTATAATGCTTCAATACCCTCTATGTTGAAGTGTCTATTAATAACATCTCTCCCATGAACACGTCCTGTTGTCCATGTTTTACTTGCACTCTTGTTTCTCTTTCTTCCCTCTCTATTCCATCTATTTCCATTCTCACGCCTTCTTGGAAAATTATGAAATGAATCCGATGATTGTTCGAAACACCCATTCAGCATATTTTACAGACAAATCTCTTGTAGCAGAGAGGCTAACGACATCAGTTTGATATCTGAAAGATGACTCAGACATTGTGTGAATTATGTTTGGGTGCTTATTCTACTTGATGAATGGATACATTATCCTCAGAGATGGATAAATAGCTTTACTAATCATCCAGAGTGGCAACTTTTCATGTTCATTGTCATGTCCAATGAGGCATGACAGCGTAACATTCTGTTGGAAGCCATAAAAATGTGGGGTCACTGCCAGCCCCTCCCAGAGGGACAGAGGGGTCAGTCTCCTCACCCCGCTGCTGTGTGAGGCATGCCTTGCAGGCCTGCGTTACCATGCCAGTCTCAGTGTCTATGCCCCTGGGAACCCTACCAAACAATACACTCCCTTTAGCCCAGGGACCATTCGGAGGGCCTGCTAAGAGTTTTATCCTTTAATACAGGCTGAAGTGTTTGGAATGCTCTCTCTCCCTCTCTCTGTCTCTCTCTCTAACACACATACATGCTTGTTACTCAAACTGTTCTCTCTCTCTCTCTCTCTTCCTCCCTCCCTCCCTCCCCCATTTTCTTTGACTAGTCTGTGAAAAGGAGAATCTGTATTGTGTTGGTCTTAACTGTCATTGGTGTTAAATCAACACCACCTGCATGTCTTTTCTAGTAAGAAAGCAGTCAGCGTAATGAGGTTCTATTATTCTGTTCACTGTTCACCAACTGAGAGGGTTGAGTTGCTTTATCTGTGCTGCTTTAAAAAAGCCTAATATTTTTTAATTATAGATCAAAAGTATGAAACAGGAATATAAGAATGATAGCAGATAACAACTTAATTCCAATAGTCAATTCCCTTTAACCAAACTATACAAATAAATGTTACCCAGTCAGAATTTGCAAAAAACTTTTTAAAACGTTTTAAAATACTGCTGAGTTATTATAAAATCAGGTTGAAAAGGCTGACAATGCACATTATTCAAATAAGAGGTTTCCGAATCTTTGAATGAATCTTTCATTCATTGACTGACATGGTAGTGTGCAGTGATTTGTGTCTTTCTTGAATTGAAGTTAGTGATAGATGGTGGCCTTGTAGTTTAATATGTCTTTATGTTGGTTTATCATGGCATTTACTTATTTTTAGACCAATGTAAAAAGCTAAATGAGTAAATGTAAATTTATGTTCCAGTTCAGTCTGATGTTTACGCTGTTCACAGTTCAAATTTTTAGTAAACAGTCATTAGTAAACATGGCTGATGGTCGCAGTGTTGGAGGTGCACCTTTAATTTAACTAAGCTGAGCAATTGTTAAAATACAGCTCACTCAGAGAATATAATTTAAAGTTCATGCAAATGGAGTGGTGATGTGCTTTCTATTTAGACATTATTTGATCCTACATTTAATAGTATTTGTAGTGCCAATTATGTGCTATCTTCCTAATTGTATGAGGTGGCAATGCCTGACTTTCCTCCTCGGAAGAAACATCTCTGCTGTGAACAGCTTCAGTTTATTCCACTTGGACTTTGAGAAAAAGAAAATGACCAGAAGAGGCTGAAGTACAAGAAATGATGCTGCACTTAGGCAAACAAGTCATTAAATGAAATGACTTACCATAACAAGTCATTCCCGCATTAAATCACCTTATTTTACTTATTCACTCATCTTATTGAGTGTTTAGATTAGCTTGGATTGCTTCAACAAAACAGTGACTACTGTAATATAATAGTCTCATATTAATCACATATTATTCATACAAAACATCATTAACATTTTTCTCTGCTCAGTACAGCCAATTTGATACTGCAGAGCAATGCATTAGGGGTTTGCTTATGACTTAGGGCCTATATCATCCAATTTCCTGTCAGGGAAGGATTGCTCAGCTCAACAGCTGTGTCTCATGGTGGCATTAAAGCTCATCTCTTCATTGCTCAATTCTGGACTGTGTTAAGAGCTAATCAGCATGTTTCTCTATCCTCACAGACCGACTTTACAGACATGTGCTATGCCACTGGATAATCAGAAGGACAGCAGTCGTCTGAACCTTGTATGTCTGACAAATGGTAGGTGTATTATTTTTCAAACAACTTTATGAACATTGTCATTTTGTGTGGACCCAGTTTAATGCTTTTTTCCTTTTTCAGAGTGATCATTTATTTATTAGACCTATATATTATATTTACAAAAAATGCAAACACCCGTTTACAAAAAATACTGTTAATAATGTTTATTAGGCATGTGATATTGCAATGCCAAGTAACATTGTAATAATGTTTTTTAGACCCTTATAGTGGTGTTAAAATACCATGTAAATACTACATACCATGTAAGATATCTGTTCAAGATGTCCATTAGATATACTTAACCAAATGTACTATGTATCCTAGATTGTGCTCTGAGCTGTTGTAATGCTGTTGTAAGACTGACCTGTATCCCACTCCATGTGTTCAGTGTTTTTGCAGTGCAGTGTGGGATGGCCTTCATCTTCACTCTGCTTCAGTCCCTCCTCCTGACCATTCTGGGAGCCCCAAGGGTCCATAGCAGTTATCCTCGCTTCTCTTCGAATGACACAGTTTTCCAGCACCTTGCATTACACCCTGACCCCAGCATAGGAACGCTCTATGTGGGGGCAAAGGACCATCTGTTCCAGCTTGCTGGCCTTGATGGCCTCCGTCTTGAAGCGGATGAGAGAACAGGCCCTGTCAGAGACAGTAAAGACTGTCTGCCTCCAGTAACCCTGGAGAACTGCCCTCAGGCTGGCCTTGTAAGCAATCACAACAAACTACTGTTAGTGGATCAATATTCCTCACAGCTCATTACCTGCGGCAGTGTGCACCAGGGCACCTGCCAAAAACGCAATCTTGAAAATGTCAACGAAATTCTTTTCTCTGCCGAAAGGCCTGTTGATACTCAGTATGTAGCAGCTAATGACCCTTCCATTTCAACGGTTGGACTTGTAGTGCGACCGCACGATAAAGATCCGGTCCTGTATGTGGGGCGAGGCTACACCAGCAGTCATCCACCAGTCTCCACTCGACAACTTTTGACAGAGCCTGTGTTCTCCTACGAGGAAACTGCCAAACTCGCTGTTGCTGGCCGCCTCTCGGAGTACGATCACAATTTTGTCGCTACTTTTGCCCGACGCAACCATGTGTACTTCTTATTCTATAGACGCGACCTGAAAGCTTCAAGGGAATATCGCACGTATGTGGCTCGGGTGTGTCTCGACGATCAAGCGTATTACTCCTACGTTGAAGTTCCGCTCACATGCCGCATGGGCGCTACGGGAAGGAACTACAATCTCCTCCAGGGGGCGCAAGTGGGTGGCAAGGAGTCCGGAGCTTCGCAAGCTTTATTAGGAGTCTTCTCAACGGCAGTTAGTGGTGCTAGTGGGCCCAGTGAGGAATCAGCGTTGTGTTTGTACTCTCTGGATGAAGTGGACCGCAGTATTGATGACACTCGAGACCTGTGCTACACAAAAGACGGGGAGAAACGAGGCAACAAGGTGGCATATATTGAATATGAAGTTAAATCCAGCTGTGCCAACCTCCCCACAGTGAGTACATACAAAGTTTAAAGTAGCATCTTAGATTGTGTCCTAACATGGCATGATGCAATATCTTGTTATCCATGTTTTACATCATCTATACTTCACTGTGGTCAGTTATCCTGGGTAGTCAAGTTTTGAGATTTCACCACACATTTATAAACCCTAAAGTTTTGCATATTTGTAATGTCAATAACATTTATTGGGCAAGTATAAATGTGAACTGCTTGTTCATCTGCATTGGCAGTGAAAAACATTACTTTCCACTTACTTCAGAATGGAAAGTTGCCATATGCTTTGTTACACTGTTACATGTAATACTGTTCTCTTACAGGTAAATTTGCCAGGCCTAGTTCACTTGTATTCTGGTTGTAAGTTGTACTATTATACACGTAAATTGTCTGTATAAATCTATTGTCCATTTAAGGTTTTGAGATCAGTTGTTCCCACACAATGATCATAATGTTGCTTTAATAGAAAAGCTTGGGAAAATAAGAAATGGATGCCCACATTGAAACTCAAGAGAACTGGACCACAATATGTCCCTCTATCATTATAGTCAAACATTTATCCTAATTCACTGTGTGAATTATGTTTTTACCCTTTGATGAGCATAAGACAAGACTGCCTAGCATTAGTTCTAACAAGGCTCCTGGACAAGTCAGACCTCCAGGATGTGGGCTAATATGTACAAAATCTCTTCATGACCTCCTTGTTTCTGCCTATTCATGCCTTTAACATCCACGGTCCTGTCCTGCTTGCTCTTACACAGGATTGTTAGGATCAATAAGACACACATGCCTAAACTAGCATAATGATGTTTTCTACTGGAGGGGGTAGGGAAGATGAATGAGGATGGATGTCCAGAAGACTTAAGGAGAATTAAGTAGAATTGCCAGTTAAAGAAATTGTTCCCCCCAAAATTGAAAATGTCATTTGTTCAGCCTAATGTCACTATAAACCCGCTCACCTTTGTTTATTCCAGGAAACAAAATGAGAAACTGGTTAAATAAGAAACACTGAATCAGGATTAGAAAGAAAAATGTATATATAATGTATATTTTAAGTATTCTGAAGTTGAAGTTGCTCTGTTACTTTGTAAATCATTACTTGCTACAGATTGTCCCGCACTATAGGTCATTTGTACTCGTGTGTTTTAAAATGTGGTGCAAATGCATTTAACAAACTTAATCAAAAAACGTTTCATAACGTTTCACGTTTCATAATTTTCAGCTCAAACTGTTCTGTGTATACCTCTCATAAACCTCTCATAATGAAGAGAAAACATTACAGTCAGACTAGACTTGGGGGAATTTTATGGCTTTAGTCTAAAAGAAAGAAGCAACCTTGCGATCCTAGTGTGAAACCTAGGCTGCGTTTACACGGCAAGTCTTAATGCTCAGATCTGATCTTATCCGATTTTTTTTGTGAATGATTGGAAAAGATTCCAATCATTCACTAATATAGAGCGCCATGATTGACCTTCAAATTGTGGATGGACTTTTGCTAATCTGTTCAAAAGTACACCCAACAGCAATTAATTAATTAAGCTTTTTTTTAAATGATGCCATCATAAAGACGACTTTAATGTTTATCACATTGGTGACACGACAACTCCATAAATCCTTATAGCCTCCTTATATTTGGCTTTAATGCTCTTTGTTTTCTATACATCTGTGTCAGATGTAAAAATCTGATTTTTTTTTTGTGCCAGTGTAAACGCAGCCCAAGATAATCTTTATTTAATATGCTTTTCTGAACTAAGAGGATTTCACAACCTAGAGGTAATAGTCTGAGAATTAAACCCTTACCATACAAAAAGACTGCCACAAGGTCTGAGATAGGCAGAATTTTGCTTTACAATTTAACGGATTATGTTACAATGGTTTTGTCCAAAAATGGAAACTGTAATTAAAACATGTTTTTGTGTCAACAAGAACACCCTGTATGCTTACCCCTGTGGCTCAGACCACACCCCCAGTCCAATGGCAAGCCGGGAGCCRGTGGAAGCTGAAGCGGTATTGGATAATCCATCTGCCCGTCTTACTGCTGTGGCTGTCAGTGTGAAGGAGGGACACAGCATTGTTTTCCTGGGTGATTCAAAAGGCCATTTGCATAAGGTATTTTACATAAACTTGAACTGGTCATTTTTAAGAATCTTTTTGGTTTTTAGTATGGCCTATTGACCGCCAGGGAAATATTATTCCACTTAATATGGTAATATTATCTGTCTACTTAAGCAGTAAAGAGATTTGGCCTGCCACTTGAATGTGTCATAGCCAATATAATGCTGAAAAAGCATTTTTGTGTTTCTTCAGTTGGACCACATAAAAGCTTTCACTGTGAATACTGTGTTATGGATCATGGTTTGTGGTGAAATCTAGAGACCAGCATAGTCTTATTTTGGCACTCATGATCTGAAATCTAAAAAGACAAAAAACATCAGAGCCTCGTAGTGACTTTAGGAAACAACAAGTATTTGCATGTCTCAGAGGTCAAAGGTTAAACCACACTGTTTGGTTAATTCAAGGCAGCACTCTGTGACCCAAGCCACACTATGACAGTCAATCACTGTTCCCTTCTGTGTGACATATTTTGGCAAGTCAGCGTCATTGTTCACAAGCATGCGTGACATGTTTGCAGAGGAAAGCAAGTGATGCATTTAGACAGCAAAAATAGGTGTCGAAACGGGTTCTCATCGCCCCCTGTATGCAGAGTTGGTCTGACACACACCTTACTAGGCGACGTTACTAGACCTGTATCACCTCTGCCATGGCCTCTCATTACCTTGAACAGTTTAGGTCAGAATAGAAGTCAGCATTTAGTTCCAGTTGTCCTTTGATTTTATCCCCTGTAATAAAAATAATGTTCGGAATCTTTTATTTCTTGTTATCAAGTAAAATTATCTAAACATCCTTTAAACTGATACATTTACTTTAAAGTTGTATAAGAGAAGATGACTTGATTTGAGAAAATATCAATTGTTTTTCTTTAATAAAGTTTCTAGTTTTGGGGATGTTAAAATGTTTTTACTAGAAAAAAGTTAATTTATTTTAAAAGATAAACCATAAAGTTGTGCATCCTTCTGAGCCTGAAATTAAGATGTAAACTATAAGGTTTCATGTTAAGAATTCAAATGTGATGCAGATTTATGTAGCAAACCGGTTTTAGTACTGACTGAATTTCCTGCTGAACCTGTGTGTATGTGTATGAGAGAGAGATCAAGCAAAGTTGAACAGAAGCCACACATTTTACTACGATTAAGACATTACAGTTGATCACGTTGTACACACACTCATTCATAAAGCACATCGTCTCATTCTCACATGAAAGCATATGAAGCTGTAATACTTTTCTACTGCCTCTCACACACACATCCCCTATACAGGTACACTTTCTCTACCCCTACATACACGCACCTATTCGGTCTTGCATAATACAATAATCCACCAATGCATGATTCCTATTGCAGTAGACAATAGCCGTCAGTTGCGCCAATGCTAATCAGGTTAAAAGTCAAATCTGAATAGGCAGAGTGCGTGAGCAGCTCTCACTGTCTGACACTCTTAACCATGATACCTGCTCCTCCGATGGGCTTCTCACTATACTAATCTTGTTTACTGAAATCAACCCCACTCGTGATAGGATTCAAGAGGCATTAGACCTCTTAGATCCATCGCTTTACCTTGTACTCCGTTTTCCTTTAACAGGACTTAGAAGTGCTAAACCTTTTTCTACAGATACCTTTAGCTCTTTTAGTTAGAACTGCCCACATCCAGCCATCTTCGGGTCCATTTAAGGTGTTTCACCATTTAAAGTCTTGTTGCAATTGATGTAGTTTCACAGGCTTAAATGGACAATTACACCTTGAGGAAGTTCTTGGGAGATGTTGTCAATATGAAAACTCTTTTGTGGAGATTTCAGGCTGTTATGTTGTGCCGTAGGTGTTCCTGGGTGAATCAGGAGAGGTGAGGAGATACTCCACTGTTCTCATCCAACCAGGTTCGGCCATCAACAGTGACTTACTGCTGGACTCCGCCCACAAACATCTTTACATCATGACTAGCAATTCTGTGAGTACATTTATTGTCATTAAAAGGTCTACACATCCACACAATTGCATGTTTGATTTTACTCATTATACTTGCATTTTTATAATTGTTTTGGTCATAAGCATGCTGGAATATATAGTGTGGAAACTCTGGGTCAATAACAGTGTGAATGTGTGTTATCCCCTGCTGTGTTGTGTGTTCAGGTGGAGAAGAGGCCTGTAGCAGAGTGTGAAAAACACACTGAATGCACTTCCTGTCTGGCGGTGAGGGATCCATACTGCGGTTGGTGTGTCCTTGAAGGCCGGTGAGTTAAATTATTCACTTGCACCTTCTGCTGGCACTTAAGGTTTGCAATTGAGAGCATTATTAAATAAAATGAGGTTCATTATTTATTTGTAATGTGTGACAATTAATATCAAATCTTCTCTTATCAGATGTGGGATGCGTTCAGACTGCAGGTTGGGCTCTGTGGAAGGTCATTGGCTGTGGAGCTTTGACGAGCAACAGCAGTGTTTGAAAGTGGAGTCACTGAGCCAATATAATGCCAGCCTCGGAGAACAGAAACAGGTGTAACTCAGTCAGAAATCATAGAGCGTTTGTTTGTGTGCCAAAAAATAGCTGCTTTAATGCTTCTGTAAATTGTTAATTGGAGGAATATTCTTGATTTAGTACAAGTTCTGTTTAAATTAGCACAGTTTGTACAAGCAAACAAAAAAGTTTAAATAATCTTTTTAGGAGCAGGGCTACTGTTAATATGGATTAGCCTATAATTATGTGTTACTGATGTAATTCCTATGCATAGCATTTGGAAGCAGTAATTTGTGGGTAGTTATGTCACATACAAGGTTACACAGACCAGATTAGTTCTCATATTAACACATACAGTATAATGTTTTGTCTTGTGGCTATACTTTTGAAACAGCATGTAATGTTTATCCTGGTGCAGTGCCTTGCCGTCAATATGAGTTTAACTTGTATTTGACCTGGTAAATTCTCAGTATGGACAGCCATGGCTAACATGTTTATTGTCTGTGTCTGTTCAGATTGCTGTGGATGTTCATGGTTTGCCGAGCCTGTCAGAGGGTGACATGTACTCCTGTTTCTTTGAAGACATTGAAACTGCTGCCTCTTTCCAGGGCACCAGAGTCACTTGTGCCACACCTGAGGCCCACAGACTCCCACCCGTACCGAAGGGAGAGGGTAAGACACCCCACCTGCTAATAACGTTTGCTCATTCGAGTTTATTCTCATAAAACTCATTTGGAATGTTTATAAGTCACATGAGATGTGTAATGGCTTCATCTATGATTATGACTGTTATGTCATACTGTTTGGAAATCACTTTTTGATGTGTGAATTTTCCATATTCTTTTGGTGCTTGAAATACAATTATGGAAAAATAATTAACTTGTTGCTTTAATGTGAATGGGCCACAATGTGACATTTTCTCACAGTTAAGAGCGACCACCTTACATCACACTAAAATCACTGTGGAATTCCGTATAGGCAAATTCCGGTTTCAATTACTTCCTGTGTTGTCTTTCCGCACCATTGCCCTCCCGTGGAGGCCCTCCAGTAAAATGTCTAAAAATTGTTTAATGTTCATGTTACATGAATGTTGAAATATGCTCTGTGTGGTGTGTTTAACTTGCTGTGTCTCACCATTTCTTTTGAATGTTTTGCGTGACATTGATGCCACTCCAGTGGCAAATATTTGTGTAGACAGTTGAGGCAGACTTCTCATGTATCTGTATCTGTGTGACAGATTGTGTGCGTGTCACACTCTCCCTGCGCTTCCGGACTGTCACTGTAGCTGTCTCGGACTTCACCTTCTATGATTGCTCTGTGGTGCAGCAGCTCTCTGGCAGCATGCCGTAAGTTATTGAATTCCTCTGTTTCAATGTCCCAATATGACAGCAGACTGTTTTTTTATTCTTTATAATAAACCTTAGATTACAATATTGTTTTCTGCCTAAATTTCTTTCAGTTAACTAGTCATTTTACTATACTGTACTAAACTGTACTGTACCATAATGTACCATGTGGTACAATACTATGCTATGCTACACTATATTATACTATATTATGCTACTCTATACTACACTACACCGCTATGCTATGCTACACTATGTTATTATATACACTATATTGTTCTATGCTGTGCTACGGTACACTATACTATACTATACAGTGATGTGCGGTGCTTTAGTATACCATCCGCACCATACTACATTGTATTGTGCTACGCTACTGAAGACTGTACTATAGTATACCATATGTTATATGCTGTTTTACGCTGTTCTGTTCTAGCCAAGCAATGTTTTACATTGTGCAGTCTGCTACAGTTTGTAACTGTTCAACGCTACAATTTAGTAAACTGTATGTAGTATAACATGCTCCACTATAGCATGGTATTCTGTCCTACACTTGTACTATATAATACTATATTGTGCTGTCCTACACTATGCCATATTTATAGTCTTCTACAGTGTATCACACTGTAAAATTATATACAGTTCAGTATATGTTGTACAAGCAGGAAAGCATTTTGTTGATGCATGCATGCACTGAATGTTTCATCTTGGTGCCAGCTGAGAGAAATCTCGAGAAAATCTTTAAAAAAAATCCACTTAGAAAATCCACTTAGCCTCATATTGAAACTTTCATGGGTGTAAGCATGTCCCGCAGGCGTGAGAGGGGCAGGCCAGCTGCCTTTCCCTCCAGACCTCAGTAACATGCGTTTGATGATTTAACAGCTGCTTCCCACATTCCAGTGTTCCACGTTCCTGTCATATCCTCTGCCTCAACCATCCTCCCTTACCCATACACCCCTGCAGACAGGCACTGATAGGGCGGCTCTCCCTGCTGCTGTTTTGATTTGCGACTTGGGAAAGCTGTAAACTCAGCTCTATGTAGTCTGATGAGTTTGGGGGAGTCGTGTGTAATTCTATGGCTCAGCTATTTTTGATGCAGGGAAGCTTTTCTGTCTTTACTTAGTGCTTTAATCTTAAATGGGTGTAGATGGATCTAATTTATGAAGTCGGTTCTCTTGAGGATCAAAGGTCAAAACTGTCAGTCCACTGTTCTGTTTTTTTTTTTTAGGTGTAGTGGGTGTGTGAGCAGTCATTGGCAGTGTAACTGGTGCATCCACCAGCACGTCTGCACACACATGTCCTCATGTATCCGTGGTGCCATCATCTACAACCAACATGTAAGATAAAATCTGATCAAATATATTAAGTAGACAGACCTCTGAGTTTGATGTGCTGTGGGCTCCAAAAGTAAAAATGCTTCTATTTACCATATATGTAATGCAGTGATTTGATTCAAACTAAAAGCTTAACCATTGAGAAAATACTTTTTTTTTCAAAGTGATCTTTGACTTTTGGACCCCACTGGATGTGTTTTTGTGTTGATTATTAACTGCTTTGAATAGCCATTTTTCAAAAGGTCATGTAACGCTTGCTTGTGTGTTTTGTGGTTTGTGATATATTTGCATCAGCCTTATTGTTTAAACATTTGATTTTGCGTTTGCTTATTTCAGTTGCCATTTGTTTCATTTTCCCCTTTATTTTCTCCCCCCGTCTATCCAAACAAGTTTGCACTCCCCACATCTGCTCCTCAAACAACAAAAGACTTTGATACGTACACTTTTACCACCTCGACACCCTCTATGACAACTCTCCCAACCACTGAGGTTGCCACAACAACCGAAGCCATTGTCACGACAACCCCTTCAATGACCCCTCCCACCACTCCAGAGCTGACCGCCGCCCCCACCACACCTCCAGAAACCACAACTCTACTTACCGATCCACCCACTACCCATAACCAGGCAACAACTGCTTCTTTGTACCAATCCACTACCACTGAAGAGTCAACTGACACAACCACAGAAGCCTCCACTCTCTCGCAGAATGCCTCTTGGGTGGAAGAGAGAGTGCAGGTAGGTCTGCTGTCGACACCTCAGACCCCTCAGTCGCATGAAGAGCTTACAGTTGGGTGGTTTCATGAAGAGGCTGCAGAATCAACGCTGCCCACACTAAGAGCTGGGGAAGTGATCACAATGGGGCCTTTGGGTGAAGTTTTACCTTCATCTTCCTTTGAAGTGGTGACCCTCTCACAGGCAGAGCTGGATATAGATGCCCTCTTAGACACAGGCATCTCTATGTCATCTGCCAGTGCCCCCTCTGGTGATGGTGAGGCAGGCTTTGATTCATCTGATTTCCCCCGTCCTCCAGACATGGACTACCAGTCTGATTCAGCTGACCTTTTTCTCCTGGTGAGTGTGGTTCATCAGGTGAGCTCTGCAGAAGCCTGGAGGTTGAATTATTAAGACGTGAATTACAAATGAGATATATGGGGAATATTAAATACATATAATACATACACACACTCACATATATATATATATATATGTTAGTATAATAGACATATAAGCTCGTCTGCCTAAAGCAGCAATTTGACTATTTGAACAGCTTTGCAGCTCAAATATCTTGTACACAACAGTTAATATTTTTTAATTCCTGTAAACAGGATTCTTGTTTGTTATTGCAAATGGTTGAACAAGCCAAATTAGGACCTGTTGTAATTGGCAGCCTGTCACAATATCTTTATTGAATCCGGAACATTTCTTGAATTATTTAGCACTGTTTTTTTTCCCATACCTGTATTTTTGTGCTTTTTGTTTCTCATCAAATTTGTTTAACATACTTACGTTGTGTGTCATTCAGCTTAGCATGCCCAAAACACACACATTCAGTTTGCTGTTTTGTTTTGTAGATATATATAGCAGTGATTGAAGTATTGCATGTATTGCATTGTATGGCCTGGTCCTTTAAAAGCATTTCTGGATCAGAATACAGTGTAATGTGTTCTGTCTATCTGTATGATCAGGGAGAAGAGAGTTTAATGATAAGCGGAGGTTCTCACGCCTGCCCATGTGTGGAGAGTGTTCAAGGCAGCTCCCTTCTTCCCGTCAAGGTTGAGCGGAAGATTACACTAACCGGCCGTAACCTACACCTCTACCAGGTAATGTAATTTCGTGGCCAGACCTTTGACTTTGGCAAAAGCTTTGGTGCTTTGTACATCAGGATCCGCCCACTTAGACAGGAAGAGTCTCCAAAGAATTCAATTCAAGTGCTTGTTGTAGCAGCCTTTATTTTTAACCCCAAATGGTTACATTCCGCCGCTTTAATACACCTAAACATATATTTGGGCATTAATAACGAGAATAAAAATGGCTAGAAATCTGAATGATTGTTTCTAAACCATGTTTGTGTTTCCATAAAGGACAATGATCATGATTACCAGTGTGTGTTGGTGATCGAGGGCCGACTGGTTGTGGTAGACGCTTTCGTGGAGGTCGATGAAGCTCAGCCGTCTCTGTTCTACATCACCTGCCAGCTACACAAGGTCTGCTAGCAGTATCGTATCTACACAGCGAAGATGTGTGAAATATACATATTGAACTTTCAAATTAGTATAGTTTGCTCTGTTAAAAAGCACTACTGTGCACTGCTTTGAATTCATTAGTGAAGTTATATTGTTTTGGATTTACAGTACTCCTACTCTGCTGATGTGGAGGAATACAGGTCCACCATCTCAGTCAGGAGGAGAGACTCCTTTCAGGTTGACTACCCAGAAGATCTGCATGGTATGTAGCACATTGTTTATGGCTTTAAGGCTGTTTCACACAGCATGCATGGGTGGGGCCAGTATTTTGGTCTGTTAACAGATTGCAGCATATTCACAGTTTTAGTTACAACTTTATTTATATTTAAAATTATATCTTTTTGCTGCATGTACTGAAAGGTTCTGAACGTAACAGGAATAGCACTGTAAACCATTTGACAACGCAATCTTTTCCAGAATGGGCTTTTATAAAGCAACGTAAGTCAGCCAGTGAATTACTCATACATTGTTTTAAAACAAGTATTTGTGAAAATTCAAAGTGAAGTATGTAATGTTTTATTGTTAAAACGTTTCCGTTCCAATTTAATATACAGACACAATTGTAGGTATACCATTTCTTCTAGAGCAAGCGGCAAAATATTGCTGTTTTTAAACATCCCAACCAGCCCAGCACAGTAACATTCATTGAACCAATAGCACAAATATTTCGTAATTTATTTGTGCATTTCTCACTTTCTCATTAGTTGATCAAAAATAAACTATTATACCCTTAAGACTTAATGTGAGCTGCACAGAAAAGCTGTTGTGTGCCAGCTGTGGCTGTTACGCTACAGCACGGGTTACACGAGCTGTGTGAAACAGGCTTTGATTGTTGTTTATGTGTTGCACTCAGTTTGTTTACAGTCTTTCATGTTTTTTGTTTATCGCAGTGCGGCTGTATAACTGCTCGGTGGGCCGTTCAGACTGCAGCCGCTGTCACACGGCCGATCAGCAATATGGGTGTGTGTGGTGCGAGGGCTCTCGATCCAGCTGCGTCTACAAAAGCTCCTGCTCTGAGCACGTCCAGCAGACCTGCCCTGCTCCTCATATACACACGGTGAGGGTGGATCCGCATGCCTGCCAAACTCTCTGATGTTTTGGCGTGCTGTCTAAGCTGTCCACAAGGTGTTGTCTAATGTGTTAACATCTGGGATTTGTGGTTTATAATCGGAAGCATCTGTATTTTCTGTTGTGGGAGTTGTCTTTCCTAAAGGTACAGTTTACCCAAAAATGGGAGCTGTTTATTTTGCCCTAATGTCATTCCATATTGATTTTTTTCTTCCCTTAAATTGAAAAGCTATTTGTCAGTGTTTGTGCTGTTGTTTTTATACAACAATGGTACTTGGTGATTATACCACAAAAGTTTGTGTGTTGTTTAAAGCTATGTGAAATAATATGTGTGAGGAATAGACTGGCATTTAAGTCATTCTTCTCTGAAAAAACGGCCTGTGTAAATGTTATAAAAGCATTGATTATACATTGTTTCATGAACCCTCTGACCCATTTCATGAATGGCCTGATTCATGCCATTTTTATTCCTTTTATAAACCACCGCTCTGCACTGACCATAATATACATTACTGTGCTTGTGACCCAGCATATGTACATTTAAAGGGCAAGATGTGACCCTTGTTTAATGCAGGTAAGCTCTGTCTTGCCCCAGGGCTTAAGGTATTAACTTCTCTGTGTTAAATGTGTGTTTGTACAGTAGTTGTTTTGTCTGCTGGAGAAATAAATGGGAGTATAGCACATTCCAGTATTTTAACTGACAATGTGGCGACCTACATAACTGCAAACAACAATTGTCTTGTTCTTGCAGCTTTTAATTAAGTCAGTTTTAATAATGACCGTATTGCGCATTGTTTCAGCTCAGTCATTAAAAGCTTTGTGTGGATGAAAACTGTAAAACTGTAGATTTAACAGCATTTTTAAGTTGTTATAACGTGTGAGTACTTGCCCCTGTAGAAGTCTCGACCATGTTGCTATGGTGTTCTGGGTGGTTGCTAGGATATTACAATTCAGTTTCTAAAGTTTTTGAGTCATTTCTAACGTTATTATGCAGTTGCTATGGAGTTGTGGATTGTTGTTAGCTGTCTGCTTAACTGGTTCATGCTAAAAGAAACCCTTCTTTAAATATGGTCCCTAAATATGGGTGAGATCTATACTCAGATTAACGTCTACAACATGTTTTTGCCCTTTTATAGTCCAGTAAAAAATCTCTACACAATCAGAGTATGAATTGTGCAGCATGTTACAGACTAAAGTTTAATACTTGGGATTAGTGCGACTATAAGCAATTGTAGTGATAGTGATGCTTGTTGTTTTAGTAACAACAATAGTATGTTAGTTTTAGAAAAATATTTTTAAAAATTTGTCATATGGAATGAATTTATGATCACTCCTACATCTAGAATTTATGTATATATTTGACATTTTCAAAAATCGTCACTCAACTGTTTTGTTGTTTTTACATTCAAGGTCCAATCTTGACTCATGTTCTGTTTTATGGTAGATTAAGCCTCTTTCTGGTCCAGTGGAGGGGGGAACAGTGGTCACAGTCTCTGGCTCTAATCTGGGTCAGAGGGCGGAGGACATACAGCACTCTGTGACTCTAGCGGGGGTCCCCTGCAAAGTCATACCGGACAGATACGAGGTGTCCTCAAGGTAAATCAAGTCTCGTTTTCAGTATTATACCCAATCAGAGGAGTAATGGTATGAACACAGCTCTCATTATGGTACTGAGTGAGGGTATTGTTTATTGCTAGCATTTGCTAATGATATTGTATTAATGGATTGAGGCAATTCAGTTCTACATTGTGGTGAAGAGTATTGACCACAGTACTGATTACTGATTAGTCTTTCTGTGTGCCTGTTAGTATTGTTTGTGAGACCACAGCGAGTGGAGGGGAGAGAAGCGGCCACGTCTCCGTGGAGGTTAGAGGCGGAGGAATCGGGCAGTCTGCCCAGCGCTTCAGTTACCAGGTAACCATTAATCCAGCAGGCTGAAAACAGGATCAGAATGGTTTAGCTAGAATGAATATAATGCCTGGAATGCAGTTTATATTTACAAGTGCTCAAGTGCTGAGGTATTCGGCTTCAACTCTTTATACAGCCTGAAAAAATAATCTCTTTGACATTTTGTGTGTTTTTATGTCTTTCAAAAAATCTAAACATTTCAGACTTTGAAAGAAATGTTTCTTGATCATTTACTGGAGAATTAAACAAAAATTACATTAATAATAATGAAAAAAATAATTTGTAGCATATTATTCAGATGTTTTAATTGGATAACTGTAAAAAATTCACAGTATTGCATCACAGGACCTGTATGTGAGTAGTTGTGTCATGTTTGTGTGTTCATGTTCTGTTTCTTAACTCAAGGACCCAGTGTTATTGGGTGTGTATCCTCTGAAAGGCCCAATGTCGGGCGGCACATCACTCACTATAACGGGACAGAACCTTCTAACTGGCCATCCCAGTGAGATCAGCGTCCTGATTGGTGGAGTCCCATGTCACATGTGAGTGACTGTGTCCTCTACTGCTTTCCAGCCAGACAGATGTCATTGTTTAATCTCATTATGATATCATCTCAACCACAAACAGCACCTGTTATCTACTGCTGATTATGTCCTTCTGTTAAATATGGTTTATCTGTGCAAAACAATGGTCCTATCCTAACCAATTCATAAAGCCAATGTACATCCCATTAAACGAGATATATTGTAACTCTTTTAAGATTGATTGATTGATTGATTGATTGAATACATCCTGTATGTGGGTAGTTCTGAGCAGCACAACGACCATGTTGAATGTGTGACTGGAGGAAAAAACAGAACTGGTGAAAGTGCCGTGACAGTGCGGTTTGGTGAGGCACAGCGCCATCTACAGGAAGCTCACTATCACTACACGCCAGACCCCAACGTGACCAGTGCTGCTCCCTCTAAAAGCTTCCTCAGGTAAAGAACATGATATTTTTCCTCTAAAGAAAATGGACTTTCTAGAAATAAGCAAAACAACTATTTAATGCAAAGTTGGCCATGTCCTCCAGAGGCCCTTAGAGTTGCTAGAGGGGTGTTCACACAGCTTAATTCAGTGACAACTTAGGCAAAGTATGATTTAATTAAGTTGTATTTATTCCTATAACAAGAATTGCTCAGTTATTTATTATCTGTTTATGTAAGTGGGGGCCGTATCATTCGAGTGTCCGGCCAGCATCTGGATGTGGTACAGGAGCCTCGTATTCGGGTGACTTTGACCCCTCTGGAGCACCACACTCATAGGAAGAGAAGGAGTGTGTTAGCAGGCAAGAAAAATGTACGTCATGGTCCTCTAAAAAGGAGACGTCGGATCGTCCCTGAGCCGGACTGTCGGGAAGATAGTCTCTGTGTTGTCAAACAGGTAGAATTTACACAAGTGAGTCTGTGCTTGTGCCTTCTAATAAAGTAAAACAACAGCCTAATAAATGTTTATTTCCAAGTGCATCGAACTGCATTGTTCTTTTGATGCAGTTCTAACTTGTTTCTTTGTCTTCTGGTCTTGGTCAGGTTGAGGAACACTGCACAGTGAACAGTTCCACTGTAATCCTGTGCCCCACTCCAGAGGTGGGGCCAGAGGCCCTGCACGCCGCCGTTAGTGTCCATTTCCTTTTGGATAACCTCCATTTTGAATTTGAGGCAGTCAATGGCATTCCCTTTAGTTATGAGCCCAACCCTGTTCTTCACCCTCTCAATCAACAAGACCCCAGCCAACCCTTCCGCCACAAACCTGGCAGCATCATCTCAGTGGAGGTCAGTGTTCATTGCAAATCTGTATTAATGAACAGTCCATTAATCTGCAGTCCATGAACCATGCACAGTGTGCACAGGCTTTATATTATAGCTGGGGTAAGGGTGAACAGGTCCAGTGGGAAACACATTTCCAGACTTACAATGAGGAAGGACTAGTTGATAGGAGTTTTGTTTGACACACTTAGTAGCAATTTGACAAGATACCCTTTATCAGAATGATATCCTTTAGAGGTGCGTCTTTCATACTGCTGTATGTAATTTTTTGATGTTAGAAAATGTTGTCATTTTCCAGGTTAATATTTAACGAAAGCTTAAAAACTGTAAAGATATTCTTAGGTTGATTTTCATTAAAGTATATAAACTGTGGCTCTGCAGTGCTTTCAGCTATATTTGTTTGAGCAGTCAACATCTGACTCAACCCATGATGTCATTTGAGGCAGCACTATCACTTTTTCATTAAACAAAAAACAATACAAAAAAAAGCAGGAAAACATGAAGAATTGTTTTTTTTTTTACCAACTGGTACTGCTAGTGGTAGCAGGAATTCCACATGGCAGCTTTAAACCTGTAATCTTTTCATTTTTATTTGGCTCCAGGGAGAGAACTTGGACCTGGCCATGTCTAAGGAGGAGGTTGTTGCACTGATCGGGGATGGAGAGTGTGCTGTGAAGACTTTAACCAGGAACCACTTGTACTGCGAGCCTCCCACACAGCAGCCACCAGTCTCAGCTTCCAAGAAACGAGATTCCAATGACGCGCTCCCAGATTTCACTGTACGCAAACTTCTATCTGAACCCTCCACGGCATGTTCTGTTTCCCAATGATGCTGCTGTGTTATAAAGAAGTTGTTGTGTGTGTATAGGTGAGGATGGGGAATCTGAACTTTTCTCTGGGACGACTGCAGTATGATTCGCAGGGTCAGGCTACATTTCCTCTGGAGGCTCAGGTGGGAGTCGGCGTTGGAGCCTCTATTGTGGCTCTTATTGTGCTGGTTATCGTCCTYATATACAGGTATTTCCCACACTGATAATCCATGTAATCACTTACTGATGTTAGACCGGAATTTTTATTTAAATACTTATGATTAACGCTTTAAAATGTGCATAGGTTTAAATTTGTTTAAAAAATCTAAAACCCTAGATAGTGAACAAACCCTTGCAGTGTTCCCTGAAGATCGAATATATGCAAAAAAGCATCCCGGCACACATGGGAACTAGCACACATGGGAAATACTTCAATACAATTTCAAAAGCATCCCAGAATGCACCTCATGAAGCTGGTTTAGAAAATGACCACAATGTGCAGAGAGGTTTAATCTAGGACAGATTGCCTTTGCAATGTGTCGTTGTGTCCACATGCTTGACTGATACTTTACATACATTTATGCTCTACATATATGACTTCTTGTCAAAGCAACTTACCATCAATTGTGCAAAACACATTACACGCCAATAGACAGCTGAGAATAAACAGCCAAGGGAACAAGGGATTGATAATATGTGTTTGTGTGTATTTAACAGGAGGAAAAGCAAGCAAGCGCTACGAGACTATAAGAAAGTTCAGATCCAGCTGGAGAATTTGGAGACTAGTGTGAGAGATCGCTGTAAAAAGGAATTCACAGGTCAGACACACACATATAAACATTTACATTACATGTATGCACTTGGCAGACACTTTAATCCAGAGCAACTTGCATTTGCAGTTTACATTTTATGTATTTGTGTTCCCTGGGAATCAAACCCATGACCTTTGCACTGTTAATGCAATACTCTGCCAACAGAAACACATCAGTCAGACGCTGTTTATATAGTGCTATTCTTTAATAGCATGTGTTGATAAAGCATGTGTGTATATTGTGCAGATCTGATGACTGAGATGATGGATGTATCCAGTGATCTGATGGGATCTGGAATTCCAGTCTTGGACTATCGTCGATACTCTGAGAGGATCTTTTTCCCCGGTCACCGGGAGTCACCACTGAAACGGGACCTTGATGTTCCAGCTTGCCGCCGGGCCACCGTGGAGCAGGGCCTGGTTCAGCTCTCGAACCTTCTCAACAGCAAGCTGTTCCTCACCAAGGTGAGCGTTTCCTTCGAGAAAACTGATATGGTCATAAGGATGTATGAGTAGGTATTTTCTTCAGCTGTCGTGTTCTGTGCAGTTCATTCACACCCTGGAAGCCCAGCGGACATTCTCTCCGAGGGACAGGGCATATGTGGCCTCCCTCCTCACAGTGGCACTGCACGGCAAGCTGGAGTATTTCACTGACATCTTGAAAACCCTGCTGAGTCACCTGGTGGAGCAGTACACCACTAAAAACCCCAAACTCATGCTGCGCAGGTCAGCACATCTCGTGTCATTGAGTCGTGATGAGTTATTCATTGTTACATGTTGTTATTGAGTCTCCATTACTGAAAATGCAACCACCGAATTGCCATCAAACCACAGAATTCATGTTCATCTACATAAAATCACTATATCTTTATTAGACTACATGAAAATACAGAATTCCCATTTACCCTCACGGAATCACTGAATTCCCTTTGCACTACATGCAAATTCCTGTTGAATTATTTAATAAAAAATACAGTTATTTTATGGAAGCGCTACATCTTCATTACTCTACATGACGCCACAGAATCACCAATGATCTAAAAGTATGTGACGTATGATGCGTGATGTTGCTGTATGACATCACTGATTTTCTGTGGGAATGACTGTTTAACAGGACTGAGTCTGTGGTGGAGAAGCTTTTGACTAACTGGATGTCTATTTGCCTGTACTCCTTCCTCAGGGTTAGTGATGATTCTTTTCCTTTGTTTTTTGTTCACTTTCAGTGTAAATCCAGTTTATTCACACTGTTCACGAATACATTACATCAAAGAGAAATCCGAGAAAGATGATTGGTGGGTTTCTGTTGGTTCAGCAGCTAGGTTTGTTTGAGCTCAGTTTCAGTATGTGTTTGTCTGTTGTGTGGCAGGACACAGCAGGTGAGTCTTTCTACATGCTGTTCAGAGCCATCAAACATCAGGTGGATAAGGGCCCTGTGGACGCGGTTACAGGCAAAGCTAAATACACACTGAACGACAACAGACTATTGCGAGAAGATGTGGAGTACCACACACTGGTGAGAGAGACACCCGTACAAACACGTTTTGAAAATTAATCTTGTTCAGTTTATATGAAGGTGTCAAATGAAAAAAACTGATAACATGAAATAATCCTGAAAGACATTAAGACGCCACACTCTACCAGTTGAGCTACAGCCAATGACTGTACGGTTCTGTGTTCTCAATGTTGTTTCATAGACTCTGAATGTTCTGGTGAGCAGCGGAGGTGCCAGTGAGTCTCAGCCTGTCCCCATCAAAGTGCTGGATTGTGACACCATCACTCAGGTAAAGGAGAAGATCCTGGAGCAGACGTGGAAGGGCATGTCGTATTCCCACAGACCCACCACAGACTCAGTTCATCTGGGTAGGTGATAATGAAGTTGATCTGGTGCAAGGACTTTCAGCTAATCATCAGAAGGAAACTAATGACTCTTATTATGAAATGTTTTCTAGAGTGGAGGGCAGGAATGGCTGGTCATCTGATTTTGTCAGACCAGGATTTGACGTCAGTGGTTCAGGGGTTCTGGAAACGTCTTAACACCTTACAACACTACAAGGTATCTTAATCTGTAATTCAGACCAAGAAGTATGTTTGCTTTTTTTAAAGGTCTTTGCTGATTCGTTTGTGTTTGTTGTTGTGTGCAGGTTCCTGATGGTGCCACGGTAACGCTGGTGTCACGAAAGTCCAAGCAGATCCACCATGACAGTCATGACTACATACCAGGAGAGAGTGAGTCTCGTGAGCTGCATGTTAATGTAGCCTTATGTGAAGACTTAAAATTGTTTTTTCTATTTCGTTTTAACTCAAATGCTACATAATGCAATGCTGTTTTGTTTTTTATGTTATAAAAAATCTGATCCGTTTGTCGATCCGTTGATCCCGTTGGGGTTTGTTAACCCCAAATTAAAAGAGAGAATGATTTAATTGAGGGCTGCATGATATTTTGAAATTATCACAATGTGCATGTGGCAATGATTTATTTTTATTTTAAAATATTTTAATACTTTAAAAACCTGTGTATAGTCAAAATATTAGGATATTTTATGATGTAATATACAGAGAGACTGACATGCAAATGGTGTCCGGAATATGTGCAATGTTAGTTATATAGCTTTATATAATTTGTTTTTTAATATATTTTAATATAATTTAAATTAATTATGCAAAATTAAAGCATTAGCATGTTGAATATTATCACATTATTTAGCCAATTATTAAATATCACATGTTTCCAGTTTTGTGCAGCCCTAATTAAATTATATGAAAAAATTTCATATATTATAAATCTTACTGGATTATACAATAATCACACCCTCCCCTAATACAAACTGTCTTATGTTCTGTTTTCTCATTCAGAAACTCCAATGTTGGAGGATGGAGATGATGAAGGGGTTAAACAGTGGCACCTGGTGAAGGCCAGTGAGGAAGCAGAACTACCAAAACACAGACGAGGCAGTCTGAGAGATAAAGACCGTGAGAGAGCCAAGGCCATACCAGAGATCTACCTCACACGCCTGCTGTCTGTGAAGGTATCACATACAGATCGACCACTCTCTCAGGCACACACTCAGTTGAGACCACTTTAACAAATCATGTTATCTGTTTGTTTCAGGGTACGCTGCAGAAATTCGTAGATGATCTGTTCACTGTGATTTTGAGCACCAGTCGTCCAGTTCCTTTGGCTGTGAAATATTTTTTTGATTTGCTGGATGACCTGGCGGCACAGCACAACATCACAGACCCAGAGACCATTCACATATGGAAAACCAACAGGTTGGGGAAGAAAAATGAATTATATTTGCACTCTCTTCAAGTTTTTGATTAGCAAGGAATTATGGGTAATTGGGTAATAATGGTTCTATTTTACAGTTTGCCACTGAGATTCTGGATCAATATTCTGAAGAACCCTCAGTTTATCTTTGATGTCCATGCCTCTGATAACGTAGACTCTGTGCTGTCGGTCATTGCTCAGACCTTCATGGACTCCTGCACCATTGCCGACCACAAACTGGGCAGGGTAAGCCAATCAGAATGAAGCAGAAAGAGACGGCCAATCAGAATGTGCAAAACAAATATTGGTGTGGAAAAAGTCATTAGAATGAGCAGCTGATAA
Source organism: Botia almorhae (assembly GCA_036877575.1). Lineage (NCBI taxonomy): Eukaryota > Metazoa > Chordata > Actinopteri > Cypriniformes > Botiidae > Botia > Botia almorhae. The sequence goes on along the minus strand of JAZGTJ010006390.1, from coordinate 1,182 downwards.
GAAGTTTGGTTTTGTTTTTTATGTTTCATGTCATGTTCCTTAGGATTCCCCGATCAATAAGCTTCTATATGCTCGAGATATCCCACGCTACAAACAGATGGTGGAACGGTCAGTGTTTGTCTTATAAAGAAAAGTTTGGATGCATGTATTCATGTGTAATTAATGTGCTATTAATATTGTTATTGCATAAATGTAATCACACATCCTTGACAATTGTATTTCATCAGATATTATTCAGATATAAGACAGACCATCCCTGTCAGTGACCAAGAGATGAATTCAGCTCTAGCTGAACTCTCAAGGGTGAGTAATGCCTTTGGATGAGTAACTTGGATATTTCCAAAGTTTATGTATTTATGCTCCACATTTTCACACTGCTGTGCTTCGCTTGCAGAATTACTCAAATGAAGTGAATCATCTGGTGGCATTGCATGAGTTATACAAGTATATCAACAAATACTATGATCAGGTGAGTCTTCCTGCCTGTGTCTGTACAGAGCAGTAGCACTGATGCTAACAGACAAAATAAATCCAACACATCACACCCTTACATAATCTGTAATACATTTGTACTCAAGAAGTCATCATATATTATAGTTTATTATTTTCTACATTTACATAAATTGTTACATAAATTGTTGTTTGTTTTAATCAGCTTTTATTTTACATTACAACTTTACAATGAACAGATGTGTAACACTCCTAAAATACACAGTTTGAAAAAAAAAACATTAGGAATATATATATTCTTATAGTAAAGAGTAAAAGATGTTTCCCAGTTTACCCATCAGAAGCTCTGAGTGCCTGCACTGATGTTTATTCTTAGTTTAATGGTAGTAGGAGGGGCTTCACTTCTGATTTGTCACATGTTTAATAGCACAACAACCAAGCAACAAAAGCTGTGATCCCCAGGATTAAATCTAACAGAAATAGACAGAAGACACTTGTTGTAAACATCTGTTCCCCTCTTTATCACATTTGAACAGGACCACACATATTTAGGCATCAATGACACTAATTCTGTACTTATATACTGTAACCCACCCAGCCAAGGGGAATCTGTCACTTTGTGCTTATGCTGACTGCATTTATCATCTGCCACTGTGCATATCATTTTAAAAGATTCCACCATTCAGAAGAGTGACAGAAATTTATTTTAACAAAACCGTTCAGTGTTTCAGG
>JAZGTJ010006389.1:0-25048 GCA_036877575.1 Botia almorhae | reverse complement strand
TTTATAAACAATTATGGCACTGCATTGTTTGCTACTTGATGTTCAAATTTAAATCTTGGTCGTAAAACAAAGCCACATGATTTATATGACAGATGTGTCAGAACATAAATAAAACATTTGCTTTCCGCTCGGCACTGTAACGTTTGATAAAGTCTGCCGTTTCCTGTGTTTTATTTAGTGAAACATTTAAACAGGTATGTTTTGGTTACAGTGTGAACTGCACATGCATGACATTGGCTCTGTTCCATGCAACAGGTGTCTCCTTTACTTTGGCATGAGGGGCCAGTAACCGGGGCCAAAATAAATTGTGTTTGGGTTTTAAGTCGATGCTTATCGCAGGAAATGCCTGACAGTTTTCACTATTGTACCATCGTCCCAAGAGAGATTTATTGTGTTTACAGTGTTCCCACTGTTTTGCAGATGGACAGGGTATACTGAAGCAGAAAGCTATGAGAGGCTGGGCCATATTACTGATACTGTCCTGGCCAAAGGTCACAATTAGACATGATGCAGAGTGGAGTATATTACTAATATAAGCCAGCAATAACAGTAAATGGAGAATTGTAAGATCTATGAAAAACCTCAACAATGTCTCAAAGTATGCTTTGATTCCCCAGGTTACTGCAATCAATACATTTATGCCTCTAAGGAAACATCTGCGACAATTTAACGTAAATAAACTATAATTAAATAATCTCCATTAAGTCCCACTTTGCAATAACACAGAAACCTCTGAGCAATAGCATTTTTAATTGGGGCTGTGTATATTAGCATGACTGAAACGCCGTACTGACCAATCAGCATTCAGCACCGGAGCACCGCAACACACGTTTACGTTATGCTCCTGTGAGATCATTCTTATCAAAGTGCGGATTAATAATGTTTTGAAGGGCCACTTGCATTACGTTCCTGTCTGAGCTGACCTGTTGAACTTTGGCGAATGTTCGAGTTCCTTCCAGGTGGAGGAGCTGCACGGGGGGCTGCGATTGGTCATTCTGGTGAGCAGAGTCGTTCTGCGGAAGCTGCTGTCTGAATCCTCCTTCTTGAAGCTCTGTGGGATTTTGTGGCAGCAGGGAAAACAGTGGGCGAAGTCCTGCAGGAGATGTCCACTGAAGATCATGTAGATCCAAGGGTTACAGCAGCTGTTGAGACTGGCAAGCAGCGCAGACAGAGTGACAGCCATATTTTCTGAATCTAGAGAAAACACACACATGATAAAGTGTTTTATTAAAGCAATAACCCACAAGAGGTTTTGCATTAGTCATTTTTAATCTAGACAAGCATGCAGACACTGTCGTTTGGCCAATACATGCAAGCTTGCTGTCAGATTTCATTTAGAATCTGCAGTGTGTGTGTGTGTGTAGATGTGTTGGTCTTACTTTATTATAAAGTAAACAAGTAAATAGATCTTTCCTTGTTAGATATTTCATATAGATATACAAAATGCAAAATATGAAAAAAGATTAATATTTTATTAATCTTCTTCTATAAACCTTAAATAATCAACTGATGGGGATGTAGTAAAACATCAAGTAAAGCATCTCACAAGCTGACATAGATTTTACTAAACAAATACACACAAAAAATCCAACCTTGCTGTTGTCCACTGACACACTATTCATATATGATTTCGTATATATGATATCATATATAAAATTATCATTTTAAGATTCTGTTTATCACATTAGCACCTCTGTCCATTAACACATGTCCACATCTTGCACATAGAATAAGCTGTTGTGCATGTAGCCTAAATACTATAGAATATAGTACTATACTATAGAATATACTACTATAGAATATAGTACATCATTTACATAGAACATAATTAATATTTATAGACTTACCTTGTTATGTTATTCTTTGGCTCTTAGTGCTAAAGTATTTGTATAGACCTTAACTGGTGCTCATAGGTAGATGTGTGCTATTCAAAACCACAAACATGTCACACAGTACTGTAATTAACAAACATTATAAAATGCTTTAACAGTTGCAAATATTTGTACTGTAGTCAGATCATGCAGAATCTGAATGATGACTTCTTACAGTGTACATGTCAATATGAATAGGACAGTTCAAACGTTTCAGTTTTTGATTGTTTACATAATAACTTATTGTTTGCAAATGTTAAGCATTACATAATTGAATAATGAGTGTATAGTTTATTTGACGATATGAAAGTTATTAGAATCTGCTCCCCAATGTTTTATACATAAAAAGGCGTGAATCAAATTAAAGTTGATATTTCATATCTAAATGCACATTAATTAATCATTTGTTTACTTTGAGAATGCAATAATGTAATAGTTAAAAAAGACAGTAAATAGGGTTACTGGGTTTTTATCCATAACTCTTTTACGCAAATGACTCACCATCCCATTTGAAGTTTTTGTCCCAAACCGACCACATCTGCACGGTGAAAAACGGCGCCCAGCAGATGATATAAGCCAGTACAATCACGAACGTCATTTTCACAGTCCTTAACTTCGCTCTGGATATAGTGGTGACGCTGCTGACCGAGTTCTTACCAACCAATCCGTTCTTGCACGCGCCATCAGTCTTTTTCGTTTTATATCTGATATTCTTCCTAATGCTGTGACATATAAATCCATAGCAGGTCATCAATATAATGACTGGGACCAGGAAAATTCCCACGGTGATCCAGGTGATGTACGCTTGGACTCCCCACGGCTGGATAAAGTGCGCCCAGCAGTCGTAAACCTCTGAGTCCTTCTGGATCTCACTGAGGGAGAAGATGAAGTACTGAGGGGTGCTGAGGACCAGGCTGCTGATCCACGTGCCGCCGATCATGATGTGAGACCTCCTAGTGGACTGCTGGAGGGTCTTGAGAGGATGACAGATGGCGATATATCGATCCAGGGTCATCATGACCATCATATACGTGGAGGCGAACATGCCCATGACCTGCAGGTGCTTCACGATCCTGCACAGAAAGTCTGGGCCATAGAAACGGAAGGTTATTTCCCAGCACAGCTGCGGAAGGACTTGGAAAAACGCGACTACCAGGTCGGCCAAACTGAGGTGTTTAATAAACAGATGCATACGCGAAGTCTTTTTCTTTGTGTTGTGAATGGCCACCAGAACGCTGCAATTTCCGATCACCGCGATCACGAAGGTGACGCTTAGAACCGCGATCTCGATTTTGGCGACCTCTTCATCCCGGCCGAACGGGTCGGTGGAATTGACGTGCTGGGATGTGTTGCTAAGGTGACTCATTTTAAAACGAAGCTAAAAGTAGTCCAACCTGTTTTAAAGTGCGCAAACGACGCGCTTTTCCGTGCGTAAATGGAAACGCCGGTGTCCTGATTCGCTCTGCTCCGTTTCAAAAAGGACACAGGTCCGATCAGAGCTGGTGTAGCCAGTGGTTAAAAATCTGAGCTGGTGTCCATAAGGTTTGAGACTGAAACCTCACAATAGGTGAATTTGGAACTATAACCATTTTGCTTCGATGGCTATCAGGAGAACCCCTGTGATAAATATTTAGTTGTTTCTAATTATTTGACTAATGGAAAGATATACAAAACATAAAAGTGCGCAAACATTTACAAATGTCTCTTCTTCACTGTCTCTGGCTCCGCTCAAAGTCAGTGAGCTTTTTAAACCCGCGTCAGATTTCACTTACCGTGCGTAACGCGCGCAAAGCCAAACCCACCAGCGTTTAACAACTGTATTCAGTCGTATAGCGCTAATGTCTACATACAGTATTTACGGTGCTTCCGTCCGACAGAGTGGACCCTGGAGTCGCCACCCCTTCTAATGTCTGCATTATGTTACTAGCACGTACTGCAGGGATCTACAGCTTTTGACACATTCCCACGTTGTGCAGGCCATATACTGAGCGCTGCATGAGTCTCACTATCCTGCCAAATACATGCTCGTGTCATGGGGTCATAAGTCACACAAATCTTAAAATATTTAAAAACTTAAAATAGTTCACTTGTAGGTAAAATGGAATAAGAAAAATGGACATAGTGAGAGAGCATTTATCAGTCTATCACAATCGGTTATGTCGATTCAATGCTATGTAGAGTTAAAGAACTTACAAATATGTAAACTGAGACAAAAGATAAAAATTTCAGAAAAAATATTTTTGCTTTTTTATTTTTGCTGCTGTCATTTGATGCTTGACAAACAACACTTGATTAGACTCATCACGTATTTGTACAAAATTAGATCTAAATCAAACATCAATGTAAACAAGATTTTGAAGTTGCCTGCCTTGGCAAAATTCTTACTAATCAGGTTGTTGTGGGTGGTTGCTAGGCAGTTGCTTATCGGCACAAAGTCAGTCCTTCACTCAATGAATGATTAAAAGTAATTATTTTTGCAAATGCATTTGGCGCCATAGATGACCAGAGCTGGCTAGTTTTGTTGATGTAGGCTACTTTATTTTTCACACCTGGCCAAGGCGAAAGCCAACCAATAGCAATTAATAATAATCACATGGCAACTTTTATTAAATTTAATATTTATATTTAATTTTGGTTTACGTCACTGTTTTCCTTTTATCGTTCCAACAACGTTAAACCTACTGCACCTCCTGTCAATGACTCTCTCTCTTTCTCTCTTTCTCTCTATCTTACTCTCTCTCTCTCTTTCTCTCTCTTATCTCTTTCTTTCTTCCTCTTTATTCCTACAACAGAGAAGCAACAATAGTCACTCAAGAATGAGACATTATTTTGTATGTTTATTAAGCTGATTGAATTGCAGGGACGGTTGTAAGTAGTTACATAAAGTAGGTCCTAGCAGCACACAGTTTAAAGTTCAGAGTTTCTCTGTGCCTGTGTTTGTTTTGTGACTGAGTGTAGTTTTGTCAATCCTCAAAAAACATTATTTTTGAAACGTTACAGTGTTAATAAAACACTATCAAGAAATGTCATACTTCCCCTTAAAATCTAAAGAAAAACATATATGTTTATGAATATAAATTTGATCAATTAAATGTCAGTTTGGAAAGAGGCATTTGCATTGACAGTTTAACCAAATATGGTATATTATTTGAATTTTGTATGTTTACCTGAAGGACTTTGCTGTACTGAATGTTAAGAAATTGTGTCTAGATGCATTACAAACATGAGAATATTGTTCTTTGTTTGCTTAGCAAGGTGCTTAATTGAAAAAAACGGTAAACAAATCTAAATGTTTCCTTGGTTTTCTTATGTTTTCTTGAGTATCTTGTGTTAAATATGGCGTGGGTGTTTTGTCAGGCTATAATTAATATCAAACTTGAACAACAAGGTGTCTTTATGCGACACAATAAGCTCTGATTAAGGTGTGTGTCGTGGTAATGTGTTGTCATGTTGCAGTATCATCTCTGATGATGGGAACTGCGACTGTCCTGCTGATACTGTATCAAAGCACACGCTCCATCTCTGTGAGGCTCCAGCAGAGATACTGAGAACTTCTGCCCTGACCACCATTATAAATCACTGCCAACACATTTCATTGTCTGTCAAAACAGTCCGAAACTTCCCATCAGAACAGGAACACAAAACACAGACACTTAATTCCCAGAAAGAGCACATCCTGTGGCTTGACTCTGGATGTAACATGGAAGTCTGTGTTTGCCTTAATGAGTGTGTGTGATTGTTTTAAAGGGCAAACCACAGATATCAATTCCTGATGTTTGACTCGAGGACTTCATGTCTCTTGTGGGGTTATTTTGAGTTTTATTAGTGGTATGTGCTCATACTTAAAGTTTAAATTGGAACACAGACTAAGTATTTAAGTTGGGTACACAATGTGCGCATAACAATGTTATGCTTAAGACTTATACATTTGCCGGGTGGGAAAAATCCCATAGACGTACACAGAATAACCTGAGGATATGTTTTGTAAAACAAGAGTCATAGAGGTTCGTTTTTTTACATCGGACACTTAACAACAAACAACCAAACAAACAGCTTTAACAGGTGCATAGCAACAGCCCAAAACACTCTCTAGCAGGTGCACAGTAATGCATTGACACAGCCTCACACCACCTTGGCAACGGCGCAGGAAAGCCCCAGCAACCACGAGGAGGACTTTAAAATTAAAAATGATTATTTGAAAGAAACTCTTGTACAAAGAGAGATAAAACACTTGGTTAAAAGCTGTTAGAAAAATCTGCTTCAGAAAACATGTATTCAACAAAGTTAAATAAATAATAAAATAAAGGCTCAAAATTAAGAACAGATAATCTGGTTGAGGTATGAAATTTCAGCTGATTTTTGTTACAGACTTACTTAGCATAAAACAACCAGAGCCAGACTAACAAAGGCCAGACTAGGTTATGTAAAAGCTGATTAGATGACCCACATTTGTGTTTTAAATTAAAATCAGAAATTAAATTTAAACCTTTATGAGAGATTACCAATCAAAGTCACACAGAGATTGACCCATAAACCGATATTCAGAAATGACTAACTTATGCAACTTTATAGATAAATATATATACATATATATTATAGATGTGCTCCCTTGGTACCATACACATGGATTTGCAAACAAGATAAAGCTGTAATTGCTCTTTGCGGATTTTATATAACATGAGTGTGTATATAAGCATTTATACAGTTACATAACACTATGCCTGACAGCTGATATTAAAAAAGCTGCATGTGGAAATGATCCAGACACAGAGATGAAAAGCATTATGGGAAAAATATGTTCAAAACCTTTTTAGTGTGGTGCATAATATCTGAGCTGACCATTGGATATAATGATTTATGACTGACATCACATATTAAGACTAAATCAACTCCAGAAACCAGTGTGTACAGATTCTGGATTTACTTAATATAATGTATGCAGATATAAGTGATACTTTTGTGTGAACATGGCATAAATATTTTAAATAATGAAGAGTTTAATTTCATGAATTCATGAATTTCTTTTCTCTTGTGGGTTGTTTGTTCTGAGATACGATCATAGTAGTACATGGTATATTGAACAGAGACCTGGAAGTGTTTCAAATGTCCTAACATTAACTTTTTAACGGTAATTTTTATTGAACTTTTAAATACAAACGTTAGATTTTAATTCCTGAGGGCTATTTTGGGGGCAGCAGATGAAGAATCAATGCAAGCTGCAAACCCTGCAAATCGCAGTTAACGTCGCTGCTCTGTGAAAATTGTTTTAATGAATTATGAACAATGGAATAAATTATTAATTCTATGTAGAACATTTCATTCCATTGAACACAAAAAATCTGAATTTTATATTTCCTTGTATAGATGCAACATAAGGTCAGACTCGTGAGGAATTCTGTCATTTAATGTAGGCGTACTGTATGGAATTTTTAGATGTAAAATACTCTTCTTGACAATGATACATTATGACTTTGGGAACATTAGTTGTGAACCTCAGTTATGTCCAGAGCTCCTGGGATCTTGTGTTCCCAGTAAAGTTCAGGTCAAAACTCTAATACACTTTCATGTTTTTACAACTAATCGCAGGGGGACCAGAACAAACTCGGTCCACTCAACAGAGACTGGTTGAACCCAGTAGCTATATTTTGTTAATTCTATATAAAAGTGTCATTTTCTACCATGTCATGTCCAATAGGACTTGATGAACACGTAACACACTGTGAGGTTTGGAGAGCAAACTTTCTGAAAGTACATTAAGGGAGGTTTTCCCCACAAACAAGCTCCAAGCAAAATAGTCTTTGAAGCCCCCCACCAGCTCTCGGGTGGCGGTTCGAGGGAAGATGATTTACCCTAATACAGCGAAATAACATTTGAATGTAGAATGTCATGTGAATTTAGCCTTTTATTGGGACTCATGGGATATTGTGGATGTTTCTTGCTGGCATCGCACAGTATCTGCTTCAAACTGACCTTTCAATTCGAGATGAAGAGCTAATCAGCATTTACGAGAACACTACCAGCATCTAGAGGCTATTTTAAACTACTACTTATAAATCAAAAAGTGAAATTACAGTTTAAAAAATACATAACTGAACTACAAGTGCATACAAAAGGTAGTTAACTGTTTTAAGGGACAATATATTATAGTAATTAATGATTTTAAAGTACATTTAAACTAAATACATACAAAAAATGTATACATCTAAAACATAATACGTCCCTAAAAACATATTTAATTACATAAGGAATTAAGTTATACTTATTTCCAATATTTCCAAATTGAATATCAGAAACTAAAATCTTTTCATGTATTTCAAATGCATTTCTATAAATATACTTTTATAATGTACATTTTCCTCGTATATTTTTGGCATATTTTATCATATTTTAAACAACAAAAAAATCTGAATCTGAATGAATCACTTTGCTAACACCAACCAATTTACTGAAGTAAACTGGGTTTCCCAAAATCACAACCTGTAAAAATGACCTCAAAAAGCTAAACTATTTTAAGTACTGAAGTAAGTAGCTTTGCACTTTTAGTTAGTTACTTTCCAATACTGACCTCCACAACTGATCTCAGGTCATCTTTCCAATGCCCATTCTGAGAAAGTCAATAAATGGAGTAACGATTTGTTTCCCAATAAGAGACCACCCCACTGTCTCCTGGGTAAAGACTTTCTCTCTAAGCTCTATTAGTGAACTGGGGCAGACGTCTGCTATTTTAAGACTAAACGCCACCTTAATAGAAACCAGTTCTGTTTATGTTTCTTCTATCTTGTTAAACATACAGAAACATACATGCTCACACACGACAGGATGCAGAACAAACATCTGGTCTTGACCCCAAGAAACAAATTAGAGGATGGGAGCCATTTGGAAGTAGAGCGTGACTGATTGTCTTGTTTCCTGTGGTGAAAATATCATGAGACTGTCTAGTATCCTTCCAGTCAGAAACTCTCTGACTTGACTAACTCTCTGTTAGACATTCACAGAGCTCTGTCAGTCTTGTAATTGACCACATTTAGAAAAAGTGACAACTAAAGCACATAATATACAACAATACGTAATATACACAGTTTATACTACAGACCTGAACTTTGGCTTGTGGCTTGTTGAGGAAAAAACAAAAGTAGCATCTTCTTAGCAAAGTCCACCAATCATCTCTTCAAACAATTAACAATCCTCTTTGTATCCTCAATGGACTCAAACACACAGACTACAATCGCATTTACAGTTGCATTACATTTACCGTAATTTGTACAATACTGTAATGTTGTACAGTAATAGTTTAGTAAATTATTGTTAGCCTAAGTGTTAATGGTAAACCTTGTGAAACATTTAACTGTTAATTTAACATATAACAAAATAGCCCCCTTATTTCAACATAATATATTTTTGAATACATTTGCCGGGTTGTTTTTATCCAAAATGCTGTGTTGTTTCAACCCATAGTTGGGTAACAACAACCCAGCATAGGTTAAGTTCATTTAGAGTAATAATGTTATTATTTGTAAACGATGACAGTTGATGAGTGGCAAATATTTTGATCGAGTAATTTGATTGGTTCATTTATTACTTACAGCATGTTAATGAACTTACCAGGCTGACATTGGAGGAAAATAGAGTCACATGTCATCTGGACTGGCAGACGTGTTATCACAGTTCAGTATGGTTTGATAAGTGTTTCAGAGCTGATACGGACCCCGTCTGGAGTGGAGAGAGCGCTTACCATTACAAACCACTTTACCTTCTTCCATCTCATCCAATTAAAATAATCCTCTGAGCTTTCTGGAAAAGTATTTGGGTTATTTCTGTTCTGCCGTGCCTTTTCAGTGCTGTAACCTTTAATGAGTGAATGTGTCTCTTATGTATTTCTATAAAAGGGTAAATCAGACTTGCAAAAATATGTTCTGGTCAAACTCAGGCCGTAATTATAAGTGGGTTATTTACATAATGGCAAGAATCTGAACAGGATGGAAATAAAAAGCCTAAGTTAAAGTGGAATTGGCATTTAGTTTACACGAGCACGTCACCTTGAAGTTAATTCTGAACCATGTTTAGATTTTTCATTCTTAAAGGTAGGCAATTTTGGAAAGGCTAGCAATAGCAAGCTAGACCTGAAAGCATAAGATTCCGTCAAGCCATGTCTCCTCCAGCACATGAACACATACAAGTAGGACATATTTAAAAAATATATTTTGATCGTTTTACTTAGAGATTGCTATCAGCATGTGAAGAGCATTGCAAAAATTTTAATAAGCATTACAAAAAATGTGTCTCAAAAAATCGCCTACCTTACCCTTATCTAAAAGACTGGAATGCTTTAAAAAGAGACAATAACAACTAACGCCACAGAACGGATTAAATTACCTATAAATACTGCTGTCACATTCTCAAAAATTATAGCATTAAGGAACTGATCTTTCCAACAAAACATGTCCTGATACATATTTTAATAAGAGAAAATATATAAAAGGTAAGATATATATTAATAAAAATACCTTAATTTTTTCTTAGTTAATTGTCCGTTTTTCGTTTATTTAAGACAGTTGCATAGGACACAGGGACACCAGGGCAAAAGCCAGCAGATTCTACCTTTTGTTCTACCACCAATTAACAAGCATTTCAAACAGGGCTGTGGAATTCTGGGCTGTGGCTGGTGTGGGTTAACCTGACCTGACCCCAGGGGTCTTTACAGTGACATGTTAGTTGAAAAACGCACTTAATAATCTGCAGACTGAAGACTGAACTACACCAGCTCAACATTTGGTTTTGCACAACATTACACAGACATCAGTGGCTGGATGTTTGGATCAGAACTGCAAAGCACAAATATTCTAGCATTAAATGGGGGAGACTTTAAAAGATTTGGCTGGTTAGCGTGCTCAAGTTAGCCCCTGCTGGTAGATGCCATAACTACATAGCTAAACTCTATTGGACTGCCATGCAAATGTTCAGTGTATCTGTACTGACACCGAAAACACTGTTATTTTGGCTTCTTATGCTCAATTCATACAAAAACACTCATGACACACACTTTCCAGAGCAAACAAACTGTTGGCAAAAACACAATGCGCTCTTTCAGTTGAATTGTGACATTATTGTTAAGTGTTGTAATTTCTCCTGTTTATTTCGAGTGGCCTGTGGCCTATTTTACCAGCTGATAGCAGTTTAGAGCAAATGAATGACATGTCTGTGGGAGATCTCTAAATATCATACATGTCTATGTGTGTGTGTGCACACAGGTGTAACTCATCTCCTTCTGTATGGAATCCTGTGTTGTCTTATGCAGCTCACTGGTTTGGTAAGATTTGTGTTCTGTTCACCTTCAACACGCATGTGCACAGTCCACACTTACTCAGATTTATTAATGTTTCTTGTGTTTCATCTGTTCTGTGTCTGTCCTGTCTATCTTTCTGAGGTCTAATCCTAAACCAAAAGTTCCATGCAGTAATAAAATGAAGTAGATCCTGTGGCATTTTTGAACAGATGGTGGTGAGTAATGACAACATTGTCTAAATTGTGAATTCTGATTGGCTGCAGGTGGCAGAACAGTCGCACACATCTTGAAAGACATTATTTTTTCTGTTTTTTTGTTATTTGTTTTTACAAAATAAGTTATTTTGTAAAACTAAAGCTAAGATGAAATCTATTGATTTTATATGCGCTTTGAAGAATGTTGCCATCATATTTTTATGTTTAATGCTTTCCAATATTACACGACTTGTCTGGTTTTTACGAAGAGATTTTCAAACGCATTCCTGATGTTGTGCGATGGATCAACACGCACAAGAGATTTCTCACCCTTTTAATTCTGAGCAAAGCAGTTGCAACAGAAACACTAACTCAGAACTGCTGGGTGTTTTTTGGACTCCTGGAAACTGTTTTTATTCAACCTGACACATCTTTGGATTGTTCCCTTCCTAAAAATACGATGCCTGCTCATTATGGAGGAGGAATACGTGTTGCGTAAATAAATGTCTGGTCAAAAGGTCATGTGTGAGATCTGTGGGATATCTCAGATATTCGGTGTGATGCATGTTTGTTTATGCTGTATTTTCCAGTGAGAAGTCGTTTTGCCTTTCAATTGGACAAATAAACACAGAGATGTTGCACAATTCAAACATGTCTCCTTCACAACCCGTACTAGTAAAATCAGGCTGCAAAATGCTTGAGGTATATGACAGTTGGGAGAGAAAAAATCCATATTTTACACATTCCTTTATGATAATCAAGCACATTTTGAAAGAGTTGCGATATTTATGGTTCTTTAATTCAGGCCAAACCGCCAGACAGCTCACGTGGCTGACCTCATGAGTCTGTTAGCATTGTCATAGCAATGCCTTTGGTTATAATATTGATCAAATTTATCTGCTGTAAGAAAAGGATTAAATGTATATATTTAAAGTTCTGTAGATATTTGAAGTGGCTTTTTTGAATTTACAGCAAAATGTGTTTAAATGTGTCAAAAAATGTCTGTGACACAAACAATTTCACTGTACCATGTCCATGTTATGCTATGTAATGTACTACATACAGTATGTATGTGTACCACATAAATTGGTATTTGTGATAGCAAAAATCTATATGGCCATAAAATAAATTGGATAAGTTACAAAATACATTTTGACTTTGTGGTGAAATATGATCTTGGCATTTTTTAAAGGTTTTTATGAGATTCACAAAAAAATAAGACCTCATTGTTCCTGCAGGTTTGTCTTCATATGTTCATTTTAAAAGAATTTAGAGAAAACAGCTGTTGGACATTAAGGCTCAAGGTTTTTTTTTATAAAAATGTGATTTTGCCTCTGAACAGACTGTCCAAACCAAACACACAAAAATGTGCTCTTCCAAAGCTGATGATATGACAGGTCACATCAACACCACTGATGCTCGTAATTAGTCCAAATTTGCAGGAAAAACATTTACATCACTCTAGTTATCAATATTAGGTTCAAAGAATTTTAACATTAGAGCAATTCATCTTCTGTGTGTGTCAGTAACATAAACACTGAATAAGACTGAGCAGGTCTGCGAGAACACAGTTTAAACTTCCAGTTTAAACAGTTAAAACTTAAAGTTTAAATTGAGTTTTTCTACAAAATATAAGTGAGGTTAAACAACATGGAGGACAATTAAACAAGCAGTGAGCACTTTTTACTAAAGACTAGTAAGCTACAACCTAGCAACACCCTAGCAATTGCATGGCAACAAACTAGTAGCTAAGACATTTTAACAATGACCCAGAACAACCCAGCAACCCCATAATGAAAGATCATAGCTGCAGTCATAACTGTCCTCTTTCTTGTTCCAGCGAGCTCTTGAATGACAGACTATAATTCCTCTCCACTTCATTTCCTGCATCTTTATAAGCAGAGCTGTAAAAATGATAAATATTGATCTGTTGCAGGCAGCATCACAACACTCAGCGCATTCTTTATTGCAGCTGTAGGAAAAGTCAATATTGCAGCTTCTGAAAGTTTGAAGCTGAACATTTCGTCCTATATCTTCAAACACAACGATGTTGTGCTCAATAAAATTGACTCCCATTGGCTTCGCTGTCACAGTGACCTTGTTAGTAAACCATAAACTGGCGGATTAACAAATGTCAACAGAAGTCAACAGGTGCCTCACCTTTAAGACTTGGACCTTCCATCATCCATGAACTTTTCATATATGCATATACAGTTTGCATTTTACAAAAATGCTTATTTGGCTCAACTAATTTACAATAAACTGATCACACTCTTACCTTTCTAAACATTCAAACTTGGCTTATTGTATTAGTTTTTTTTCCCTTATACAATGTTTATTCACATCTACAATTACTACTTTAACGAAACAATCTGGTGCTCAATCATTTAATAAACCACAGATTTTTGTCTTTAAAAATAACATTAGCTTCCAACTTTTTCCAACTTTCCGTTGCAATAACGCAATCGTGGAGCGCCTGCTGATGCTCGTGACATGCCACGCTGTCATCTGAGCCAGAAGACGCGGGTGTGATGAACCGATTCTGCACGTTCGTTCTTGAGTGACGTTTGTTAAAGGCAGAATCAAAAATAATATCTCAAGGATACAGTTTTAGATTTACAGCTGTTTTTACGCATGACATTTAGATATGAAAGCTTTTCAGTTAATCTATGTGAATATCAGTCACTCATTGAAAACGTATTGTGTTAGTTTTGATTTCTGTACCATTGGATGTACATGAGGAAAGGAAAATTACAAGATTTTACAGGAACCATGCAAAGCTCTCATTCATTCATCATCTTACATTTAAACAGTATTTAATTACTTACATAGAATAAAAGGATAAAAACACATATTGTTGATGTGAAAACTTCAATGATAAGAGGCTAGAAGTTTGCTAACAGGAAGTAGCAGCTTTTACTTTTTAACAGCTTCTGAAATAAACTTATGGCACTTCATCCAATACAAGTTCGAAATGTCTCAACATATTAATTTAATAATTGAGCTTGAAATTGTGAAATGCACTCTGTTAACATTTAAAAACAATATTTATCTGACAGAATGTTAATTATAAAGAAATTTACTATTGACGTGTTGAACAGACATGTCAGGACGATCTGGTCCCGCACAGTGCGTTTTCCTGCATGGAAACAGATCCATCTTCAGACCTATCTGAAGAACACACTGAACTTTGATGTTGTAATGGCATAAAGCTATTACGCATGAGTCATAATGTCATAATTCTTCATGATTTGTAGCCTTCTGGGATGAATATTTGTAGCGCCTCACCATGCAGAGAGCAGATGGGAAATTACTTCATGCAAAATTAATAATGTACCGTGAGAATGTGCAGAGTTAAATGAGAATTACATGAAACAACAAATGCAGAACAGCATACTGGAGATGTGATAATCACTGAAGGAGAAAAGCTGTGATCAATGAAAAATATGACCAGTTTTTTAAACTTCATAGACTACTGGGAAATACAGCTTAGGATGGCGACAGAGGTGTGTAAATGTTTCTATGCTCATTCTAAAAAACCTGCCGTGCTGGTTAGTATCTAATCTATCATCTCATCCAATCCGTGTTGAGAATTGGTGTGTTGTTCAAAACGCCAAAGTTTACCTGACAACACAAACGACAGAACTGAATAACACTGCTGGTGCTTCTAATTACAATTCCTGTAAGTATTAACAAATTATTTTTAAATAATTATTTTTTTTTGGTTGTCTGTGTCCTATTTAAAGTAACAGTGTGTTCCTGTAGCTTTTCCCCTCAGGTTGTACAATGAAATTAAATAAAACAAAACCAAACTGCCTCGTCATGATGATTCTGGCATTACACATCAGATCTGAAGCAGAAGGTACAGTATCTGCTCTCTACTGTAAGTGAAAACCAAGGATCAGATGAATGCTAACATGGTTTACGTAGACAGTTTCATAATATATTATCTTTGTGTGATGAACATACCAAAAGTCATTTTTGCTGAAGACCATCACCGAAGTTTCCAAATCTACAAATCAACAAGTGGAGTCTGTCTGATTAGTACAGTCCAGCACCTGCTAACAAATCTTCATACATGAATACAGGTAAATGAAATTTATCGATTATTGATTTTTTAAATCTATTATTTTCCTTCTAGCTTTTTCACATAATGACAATCTGAGGATCTTGATTGTTGGAGACAAACATCACGTCAGATATTCTGCAGATGTCCTGCTAGGACAGAAAGAGAGCAGACAGATGATGAAGGGTGAAGTCATCACAGACCAGGGGCGCAGAATGATGGGGGTCACTGGACCAAACCCCTGCGAGAAGAACACGGAGATGCAGATCTTCAAAACAGCTCAGTTCCTTTCCTCTCCTGGACCTCATGCTGTGCTAATGGTCCTCAATCCAGAAGATCAAGAATTTGAAGCGTGTGATTTTCCCAGACAACTCCAGGATCTGCTGGGATCAGAAGTTCTACAGTACTGCATTGTTCTTCTGCTTCAACAGGAACCAGAAAAAGCTGACGGCATCACAGGAACATTAAGAGGTAGAGCTGGAGAAATTATCAACTCATGTGGTGGCAGATTTCACATAGTTACTGACACTGATCCCAAACCTGCTCAGACAACAGCTCTAATAGCGGAAATACGCAAGTTAGTTTGGATGAATGGAGGGACATTTTACTCAGCTTTGATTGACACACAGCAGATAGAAACCGATGAGCTTTTGAAAACACTACAAGATAAGGAAGAAAGACTCGAAGCAGCTGATCAAGATGCTAATGAAGAAACTCTCTTACTTATATATCAGGCTTTAGGAGGCACAGCTGGAGCTGTAGGCTTGGGTCTCTTGGTTTCTGTTGTAGTTTTCACTAAAGGAAGACATGAACTTTGTCATTTTGCAGCAATATCATGTGTTCCGGTTGTGTTTATTTGTGATTATTGTGATTGTTGTGATTATATTAAGAAATGTTATGAGTCCAAATGTTGCTGTTCCAGTAAATTTGGTCTTGTCCACAACATTTACAATTACAATTACACACTATGACTTATCATATTCACGACATGGACACCAAATTCTATTGTTTTTGATCATGATTTTTAACTTGCCCAGTATAGTATTCAAAGCAGGTTTAGGATTGACCCTTGGCACATTCACTAGCATCAGGGCATGGTCAGATGTGCTCACCGCATCCCACACTGCTCCTGGAGTCACTTTTGGTGCTCATGTATGTAAAACAATTTTCATGACACCTGAACACATGCACGCCCGGACAACTCTGCTCTACACACTCAAATTATTGCTGTGTTGTATGGTGGGTGCGATTCTCTCCATGGCACTTGTGACTGTGTTCACTCTCTTTGACATGAAGATCACAATAATTCTGTTAATATTGGGATTGACGATGGCATGTTTCTATTTTAAGAGTGAATTGGTCCAGCTTGTTGTTTTTTTCCTGTTTTTTCCATGTTGTTGTGTACTTATCGGTTCTGTCACTTTAATTTTATGGTAAGTTCCAGTATTTACAGAAAATGAGGCCAGTCCTTTATGTTTTATATAATTGAGTTATTTTAAAATAATCAAAAGCAGCTGACAATATACTGTATGTTTGACTGTCTATTGTACATCTCATTGTCCACTGTATGTCTGAGTGTCTACTGTATGTCTGATTGTGTACTCTCCATCTAATTGTCTACTGTATGTCTAATTGTCTACTGTATATCTGATTGTCTACAGTACAGCTGACTGTCTACTGCACATCTGATTGTCTACTGTATGTCTAATTGTTTGCTGTGCATCTGATTGTCTACTGCATGTCTGACTGTCTACTGTACATTTGACTTTTTACTGTATTTCTAATTGTCTTCTGTACATCTGATTGTCAATTGTATATCTGAGTATATACTGTACATATGATTGTCTAGTGTATATCTAATTGTACATCTGATGGTCAACTGTACTTATGAGCATTCCCAACCAGCAAACCTAACATGAAAGTTTTCTGCTAGTATGTAACCATGATTTTTCTCTTCATTTTAATTGAATGAACCAGGAAAAAATTCACACTGATACTTTATCATAGAAATGTACAAAAAACAAAGAACAACAATAATTATATAAACACAAAACACCATAGTATCCACAAAATTAGCATGCATTAGCATGTCAGTCAGTGGTTCTTAGCTCTGCTAAGTATAATTTTCTGACTAATAAGTAGTTGCGATTTCCGAATACATCACTGCTGTTTCTTTTTTACAATTACTGTACTGAGCTAAATGCTACCTACAGTCTCTCACTCTGGTTTTATTGCATTTAATTGTTTACCCAAACCTACAGCATTACTAGAATATGAAATCTCAATGTTATTTTGGAGTTTAACATACACCTTAAAGATCCTAACACAGCTTTGGTGTTTGAATCCAGGAAGGTAGTATCTTTTCTGTGCTATTTCTATCAATAACAATGACTTGATTCTGTAAAATGGTTATTAAATCTTTGTTAAATCCATTTTGATTCATGAGTCAATCTTCATTTTATAGCTGAATTATGTATTTAAAAAAACTTCACAGACTCCTACAGATATTCACCAATACTGTTTAAAGATAAAGTTCCTGTGTAGATGTTTTAAGGGTTATTATGATAAATGACAATGGTTTCATATTCTTCATCTCATTATGAGGATGCTGATTATTTATGTCAAATATAACACCAGATATGAAGAAGTGTTACATTACCATTGGGGTTTTAATAGTAATTTTGGAAGACTGCATCAGCTCCAGACAGCAAAAGTAAACAGACACTATCTACTCCTCTAAACACCACAGTTTTATTTACAATTAAGTTGTAATTTAGCTAAATCATGCAGAAAGCATAAAAATATTTAGGTGACTTACCAAGACAAAGCAGCCATTTTATTCTAAAAATGTTATTTCCACAAAACAACCATAAACAATAAATAATGAGATGGAATCTTTCTGTATGCATGTATATACACCATTGGAATTGTTTATAGATTAGTTAAATGATTACAAGTAAACAAAAAACAGTTAAACAATATGTTTATAATTGATACATAATAAAAATACTTTAGGATATTTACCTTAATTTGTTTTTCCCCCACACACGATATGTCTTTATCTCAAGCATGCTGCTCAAAGGCACTGTTGTCTCCATGGTGACCAAATAAAAGTTCAAAGAAAGAACTGTAAAATTATAGGTTGTGGTAGAAATGACGATACAACTGAAGATTTGCTTTTACACTTTTATAGTTTGTTTATGCTGTTCCTAGGGTCACAATTTGTGGTGTCTTTTCAGTGACGTTCCTCAGGGATTTAAACTGTAAATAAAAACACATTTAGACAGTTTAGATATTGAAGAAATTATTACTCTAACCGTACCTTTAAAAATGTGCATGCATATTTTAATGCAACAAAAACAGCCAACCAAAAAGCCAGTTGCTACTGTATAGCAGCTCCTGCAAGACATAGTGTACAAACATCTCACATGCGGCATCTGCTTCCTGCATGTCAGGGTCGGTGAAAAACCGCCAAATGACAGAAATGGATTACAAAGGGATCAGATACAGTGCAAAAACAAACGTGAAGTACAAAGTATTTTCATGCATATTATTGCTTTTACCCTGTGGACCCTGAGCTAAGATCTTATTTCATGTCTCTCTCAGCTTCAGGCATTTTTAATATTTGAGATTAAGGACTTCTGTAATCACACATTTATAGATTAACACAATATTCAGGGGCCAGAACATCAGGACAGTAATATAAATCTGTAACATAAATCCAGCCGGAGCACCATGGTATTACCATATGACACTGTCACTGAACTTAGTGACCTTTTTTGTTGGCCAAAATACCATTAAGTTACAGACGCGGACCTACCCACATTAAAAACGCCTACTAACTTCTATCTCTAATGATTTTCCTCACAAACTCTGTCATTAAATATTTAACATCCATGCGACTTGTAACAACAGGAAATTACTTCTGTGTATTTTCAAGCTCTGTTATTCATCAAATGTGAAGTAATTTGAGTTCTGAATCTCTAAATCTCTCTCCACAGCTTCATCTCATCGCCTAGAAAACAAGTAAAATGTTGGAGGAACAAAAGTATCGAAGTTACAACATTGTTTTGATGGGTTGAATTAAGAAAACATACATCAACATGTACAGTGTTTGATGTTAACTAGTATATGCAAATCTAATTCATTTAAGTATTTTAAACTCAGTCAGATGAACTTGAGTGAACTCAAAAATCAGGTAAACTTCTGCCAAACCAGTTTTTGCATCTTAAACACTTCAAATATCTTTAGCGGAGGTTCTGACTGCGACATCTGCCCTACACATTGATGGAGAGACAGCCGTCCAGATATACGGACAATTGGTCATTAAATATTTGCACAACTTCTCCTGTGGAAAACAATCGTTTGTTTATGAAGGGAAATTGTGGCGGTTTCCCAACAGCAGATGTGTAACTCTGTGCATCAGAGTTCAAATGTGCTTCAGTCCTGTTGGCATAAAGAGATTCCATCAGCAAAGCCAAAATATCTGATGAATAAAACAGAAAGACTTTCTGAATGATCACACTGAAGTTTTTAACGGACAAACCTGAAGCTTACAAATACATCAAACCAACACCAGCATTATATTTATTACAGCAAGACAAATGAGTATATATAACTATTTTAATATAGTAGAATATAATAATTTAATATAATCCTAATGAATTCTAACTGTCCACACTTTTCTGAATTTAGAATAGTTTATCTCAGTTGTTTCTTGGAACCAACCTATAGATCTAACAGAAATATGATGTTTGAATAAACAATTGTATTTTATTTTAAAGCACATTTTGTTAAGATTTAAGATGTGGTGCACATATGGATAACAGAACAGAAATAGCTTTGATTTTTAGCAAATTTGTATATGAATATACGTATATGTATCTGAATATTTGTGGCGCTCTTTATGTTTTAGGAATTATGTAACGGCTCGGACTTTTGAGGATGGGAGGGGTCGGAATTCCTTTTGTGTGGAATTTATGTAAACAAAGCCAACAGTTCTGGAATCAGTGTTGTGTGTAAACGCTGCCACACAACTACAGCAGGAAACGTGTGAAGAATCAACGCATGTTTACATATTTGATTGTCACCGTTCTGCTGATGAATAACTTTCCATGCGCTGAATTTCAACATCAGTCTCCATCTGGACTCCGTCTTCTCTGTTTCATATTCACATGTGTGTTTTAATATAAGATTGTGACGGCATTCCCAAGCATTTCACAGCATTATTCTGCTCTGTTCCAGAAGAGGCATTTTATTACAGAGATTCTGTGTAATGCTGCTAAGCTAAAATTCCCTTTTTGCTCATAATTTCTCATTGATTTCTGTGTCTTTTGAGGAAAGAAAACAAAGCGAGCAGGCAGGAAGTGTTTGGGGAGATTTTGGACTTAGTCATAGATTATTTTTTTCCCTGGTGGACAATAATACACACAAAAAAAATCCCATAAACTTACATAGAAGTATAAACCAGCGCTACATCTACAGATAGAATTTCATTAGATTTGGGAGAGAAATAACAATTTTACCTTTGGAATAACTTTGCACTCTTTCATTTCATTTTGACTGACATCACCGATCCTATTATTTTCAACTTCTCTGCTCCCGTCAAAATCCCATTTCACCAGGAATATACCACGTCAGGACAGTAAATGAGTCACGTCTAAGTCCACGACCCATGTGACCTTCACAATCTGATGTATTTCCAGGTGAAACTGGGTATTATCAATCAGTATTGATTGGATGGTGATAATATGGAATCTATATGGCAGATGATTCGAACAATATTAGGGCTTTAATGACATAAAGTCATAATATAGGCAGAAAATGTATTACAATTAGCCGACTGTATTTGGAATAATGTGCCCTGATGACCAACACTGTGTATTAATGTGTTAATTTTAACAGCAAAGTAAAATAAACAGTATTAAGACATAAAACTATAAAATATTATCAAAATAGTAACTCGTGAAACACTTTAAAACTTGTGATATCAAAGATGTTTAACACTTACACAAACGCTCAGTATTATTTTTGACACGTCTGGTATTTTACGTAAACACATTTTCAGGGATTTTCCTATCTGAGCCCAAACAGAAGTGATTTCATTTCTCTTCTGCAAGTTTAATTCCACCGCGTGTCAGTTTGAAGTGAAAAATCTCTCTCAGTCTCATCAGACTGTAAATCATGATGGCAGAATGGCTGGATCACATGACCCTGACAAAAATCAAACAAACGCCCGCGCCGGCGGTGTGATGTTATTCTTACAGATTACATGTGTTGTCAGATTTGTTATTTTTGTGTCTGCAGAGACAAGCAGAACATTTCTGCATGATTCATTCTGTCACTGCAAAGCCGAGACAACCGTTATTTATTTATTCACTGAATGATTTTTCCTCTAAGTGTAATACAGCATGATCACTGTTTATACCACAGTAACCTTCCTTCATAACGTTAATTTATTGATTATTTCATTATGTTAACTTATTGTTTACATTTTGCTTGTGTTTCCTAAAATTGTCCATCTCAAAACCCCTGACACCCTCTAATCTACATTTACAGCATTTGTACTAAAATATGTTTTCAATAAAGAGATTTTTTTTTACTATCAACAGCTGTGTTTAATTGACTTTTAATTACGTTGTAAATTATTCAACCCACAAAATCAAAACATTCTGGAAGTAAAATGTGAAAATCTGGGCAAATTTTGTATTGGATGTTAATGGATTGATAAAATTTTATATTTTCAAGTAAAAAGCCAGAGGTAAAAGTTATCATTTACGATTGATTTAAATATTAACACCATCTTAGATGTTTCTCCTAAAATTCCTTTGAAAACTCTGCCGGAGTAGAGAGAGTGCAGAGCAGGTGTGCTCTGCTCCTGGTGGGCCACCAGCCTGTATACTTCACCTCCAACCCTCATCCAGCTAATGATGGTCTTCAGGATCACCCGACCATCACAATCAGCTGTGCTGAAGCAGGTTTTGACTGATAAGCAGCAGGATGTGGCCCTCAGAGTCAGATACCCCAATACAGAGCCATTCAATTTATATGCACAAAATAGTTCAGATCATTTGCTTTCTAAGGAATTAAATGAGTAAATTCTTTTTTAAATTCATTTTTGTCATTTTTTTTACTTTAAACTTTACTATTTAGAACTTAATTTTAACAATGCCTCAGAGAAACTACTGAAAAACTACTACTTAGTAGTAATATAGTAGTAAAATTAGTAATTTTAAACTAATACTAATACTAAACTACTAATGCACTTCTACAACCTTACAATTTAAATAATATATTATTCTTTTTGCATTTAGAGTAATGGAATTTTAATGCTTAATTATAATAAAAATTTTGTCACGCATTATAAAATAGGTGTCAATTGCTTTATCCAAAATATAGTTTTAGTTTTTTCTTAATTTTGATTGGCATGTTTCTGACAGGTTCTTCATAGTCTTTGTTCAACTTGCTGAAACGTAACATCTTCATTACGCAAACATTTATTTACTGCTAAACTGATAGACATTATTGAACACTGTAAAAAATGAATTTCTCTCTGTCGTTCTCTCCAAGGATCTTTTAGTTGATGGTCCAGATGCTTCTTTGAAGTTCAGACAGTGAACTGCTCCATGGGACATTGTCATTTCCAATGAATTTGTGCTTTTTCCATCTGTTTTTAACCCGAACCTTCTTCCATCTGCATCTCCAACATGTGACACCTCTTTCGTGTGGAAATATTAAAGATGTCCCAGAAGACCAACCCAAATGTGATGCTACATCAGATCAGATTAATGTTAAAGAACATATTAAACAAATGACTGTACTTCATTATTAATCGGATCACAACCATGGTGTAGTGATTAGTGCTTGTGCTTTAGGCACAATGAGCTGTGGTGCTTATGTGGTTAGAATCTAGACATTCTAGCAACCTTAAAACAACACAACAAAAACACTGAGCACCCAAAACACCCTAGCAACTGTATAGCAACAGGCTAAATACCAGTCAGAACAACTTAGCAACCAAGAAGCTATGCCAAAACAACCCATAATACTGTGTTAATTGCCTTTTCTTCAGGCAAACATTCTCCTTAACATATTTAAAAATCATAAAAGGTTTATATCAGAACTTCTTTTAAACCTGTCTGTCATTACCAGCTGCTAAAAAAGTCGGAGATCGCCCGAAGACTTTTGCACTCACCTCACACCATTAGCGCTAAACGCTAAACGCTAAATGCTCCTCCATTACACCGTGGAGACAAATTGCTAGTCATCGCAATGACATTCTCAAGTAAATGTTTTTAGTCACAAATTAAAGTACCACAGGTTGGCACACTAAAGTACGAATAATTATCACAGTAAATTTGCTATATATTTAACTATATAGTTATATAGCAAGAATCAACTGTAAAATGCTTTATACGTGATCAAATCAAAACAGTAAATCTAATATTATAAAACCATCTAGTCTATGCTATTGGTGCACATCACAGATTACTGCAGTTAAAACAGTAATGTACCAGAATCTATGCCAGCTGGTGTCACACAGTATATATGTAACACGGCTCGGCTTAACTAACATGTTATTCCAAATGCTTATTGATGAAAACAAAAGGAATTTTTCTGATGTCATCGGGTCACTTCCATCAAACATTTCCATCAAAGTTAATGGTTAAGTTTCACATCCCCTGAGATGGTTGTGTAACACCAGATGTCTTACTGAAGCTGTCCGACATTCAGACGCACAGTGGGGCACTTCTGAAGACGGAGAATCCATTACCTGCACATAATCGAGCAGGAATATGGCCTCTGGAGTGGTCTCATAACACCGTGGCACAATAAGAGGAGTTTAAACACTGTTATATCTCTGACTCACCTCTCCTCGTATAGTGCTCATGTCGATTGGCTCTCGGAAACGGTTTGATTTAGTTTCGCTTCAGATAGTTCTTGTTTATTACCTCATCATAAAGCAATAGGCTTGAAGCTCACAAGTAATTCCACCTTGAGGTAAACCCAGGAAAACTCAGTTCCCAGCTAATGCTTTACAGAAACGCACGCGCTCACACAAACATCCATCTTTATAATATATTGCATCTTCTCACTGCCTTGACAAACAAACGGAGAGACAGGTTAAAAAATTACAGCATGCTCGGGTTTCCCAGGAGACTCGACTTTATGATTAATAAGCCAATGTGTTGCATATTCATACAGTGTGTGCTAATACATCCACAACCTGTCAATGTACAGATGTTTATGGTCGTAGTGTGTAACAACTGTGGCCCACTGTATATAATATAAATATATATAAACATTTACTTTAATTTCAACTATTAAGAAATTTGTAAACTTATGGCAGCCTATTATATGAAATATAATTAATAATAAAATTGCAATGGGTAGATATTTAAAAATTTATGACATGCTTATACATTAAACTTAAAGAAAAATGCAGTTTTGTGGCCTTTGTTTGCCAATGCCCTGGATGTTTAGTCCAGGAGAGTGTAGATCAAACACTAACAAGAGACTTTCACAAGAGTACAGCCAAGAAGTTATGATATACCTGCAAAAAGCAATATATTAACATTCCTATCCATCTTGAAGACAGTTGTTTGGCAGGCACATGCAGCCCTAGAAGTGCATG
>JAZGTJ010006388.1:0-25050 GCA_036877575.1 Botia almorhae | reverse complement strand
TATCATTTATTTGTGCCCATAAAGGTTTGTGATACACATCACTTTATGAAACCTATAATGTTACTACAGTAGAACTGTACTAACCAAATGTTTTTGCATACTTTAAGGAAAACTGTGTACTGGCAAATAAACACCTTCCTGCCATTGGTCCAAGATGATGACATCATATGTGGGTGTGACCTGGGGCTCCACCTACGTTGACACAGTGCATCACTTAATAAAATAACACCTATTCAAACTTCTCTCTTATCATGAGCAGAAAACTGAAGAAGAAGACCAGAGCCTTCAGAGGGCAGTTGCATATATAGTCAGCAGACAGCTAGACAGTTCACTAGGTTTTGGAACACAGCCAGTGTTTGGGAGAAAACTCTTTCGGCCTCCTTTGGGTGTAAAACAAGCTTGTACACACTTCTCTATTTCTGGCTTCTGATTAATGTTCTGCGCCTCTTTGGAGTCTTTCTGATCTATGGCCTCTACTTAAATAAATTTTTCAAGAGAAGCAACATCTTTGTGTATTTTGTATTCGACTTTGTCTGTGTATCTCTGTGTGCCCGTACACCGAAGTATTCTGTGCAGTTTAAAGTTTGTCTTACTGTCGGTTTAGTAAAAGCAAACACACCTTGACGTGCTACAGTCCCCAAATGTATTTGAGCACTTAAATATGTATGAATGTCACAGCACGGCATATAAAAACATCAAACCAAGTGACATTTATTTTAAAAAACAGAACAGGCACACTTCTCCAGCAAGAGGTCTAAACAGATAAAAGAATGTTAGCTTTAACACATCAAAAGAAAAGTGTTTAGAAAACAATTCTTCTTTCAGAACTCACTGGAACTTACATGTGCATCAGTAATGTGCTGCTCTGGTGGGGCGTCTGTGCAAACTTGGGGAGGACTCACTCCACACATCCACTAGAAATGATTTTGGGAGCAGCTGGTGAAAGGTTACCGCAAAAGTGAAGTGAAGAAGTGAAGTTAGTTCTGAGGAAAGTTTGTTTGCCGAGGCCACAAGGTTTTGGCCTCTGCGATTTTGTTGTATAATACAATGGCACACATTTTTAAGTGTGACAAATACATCTGGGGTGACTTTATGCTCACAGAAGAATATTTGTACTTTAATAAATGTCAGAATGGTGACAGGAAACAGTTCCACAAAAGGCTCTTTGTTATGGAAAAGGTTGTTTAGACTATAAAAGGTAAGAAACAGTTCTTTTAAGGACCTTGGACTGATTGGTGCGTTGGGGAACCCGAAATGGTTCTTTTACGGCACTGCTGTGATTATACGTTTAAGAACCTTTATTTTTAGTAGCTTGAGTGTTGTTAGCGGCAGTCTGCTAGCAGTTTTAGCACAGTTTTAAAGTAGCTTCTTTAACATTAGCACCACATCGGCTGCCTAAAGCCAGAAGACAGGCTTGAACACAGAAGATCTTCTGCATGGGTGGGAAATGACCTGCTCTGCTCTGAACCCCAGCATCACGCTTTTCCTCCATCACATTCTCTGTCTGTCGCTAATGACTACGAGAGGAAAAGAGCTGAACGCTTGATCAACGAGAACTGGAGGATACTGAGGGAAATGCTTGTGAAATTTGCATTGCTCAGAGGCAAACGGTTGTTTCCGTCCCAGCGTGAGACATTTTCCAGTGCTCATGATCGCTGCTGTCATCATCGCCTTCATTTCTGTCTTCGTCTTCTTCCCGGTCTCTGTGAGTTTCATCATCATCATCATCATCGTGTTCAAGCTCCTCGTGGGCTTTACAGCATCATATTCACATCATCGTGTCAAAGCCTCACGGGGGAAACAGAAAGGCGTGTTTTCACAGCAAATGCAAGTACAATTTTCCATTTTTTTGCTCAGTGTCAGTTGAGCCGTTTGGGTGTGCAGTTTTAAAACTCATTAAAAATAAATATGACAGACCGTTGAAGGCCAAAAAACAGAACATCGTTACAATTACACTGTAAAGGAGAGCTACTCCACTAAAGATGCCAAGAGGAGCCACATAATATATATGTGTGTGTGTGTATATATATATATATATATATATATATGTGTGTGTGTGTGTGTGTGGTGAAGGTGTTAAATTATACACCGTAAAGCAAAAATGTAATAACAATTAGTAACAATTAAAAAAAGAAAATGATAAAGTAATGAAAGTATGATATAAATAGATGTAAAGCCTGGTTTTACAGACAGGGCGTATATTAAGGTCTTAGTTAAATTAGGACATTTAACTAGCTTTTAAAAATGTGCCTTAGAAAAACATGACTGTTGTCCATCCTGAGATAAAATAATAGCACTAATATATTTTAAGATAAGTCACTTCAAGCTGCCTTCAGTTAAGACAGCTCAAACATGCTTTGTAGTCTGGCCTTGTCCGGGAAACCTGACCTTAATGTCTGATGATGTAAAAATGATGCATGTGTGACAGTTTAATGTATTGTTTAATTAGTTGTTGGATGAGGGTGTTCGGTAAGATTCCTCTGATATTTATGAGCTGTGTGACCACAGAGAGTGTTAGAGAGGAATGTATTAGCAGTACAGAGCAGATGTCTCCTACTGTCTCATCCCACACACAGAACCCTCAACAACAGCTCCTACAATCCCCTCACAGGAGGAACCGAAACAACCGCAGCCTCGCCAAACATGTGAGTGTGGAGACACAACAGTCATTTTCTTCATCTGTATGAACTCCCCAATAACATTAATCACAACAATAACATGCATCACATTAGACCCAGAACACAACACTCAAGAGAAACTGATTCCTTTGACTTAACCTTCATTTTCTTTTTGGATCTTAAAAGGCTGATCACCCTTCTAATCACATATTCTTCTCATGTTGTTCTGCAGAAGAAGAAGAAGAAGAAAGTTAAACAAGACAGGTGAGTAAATGAAGACAGGATCCAGATAACTAATCCTTTAGTATCACTGTAAATTAGCCCTCTGGCCTGATGGAACACTGACTCAACCAATAGCGTGAGTGCAAGGTGGACTATGAGATTGTCCAACCAATGGTGGACACCTCCTCAAACAGATAGTCCCGCCCCAAACTCATGCTATTGGTCGACTTTCCCTTAAAAAATAAACTTAATTCAGGATATATTATTTGAAAATGATGTTTATGACATGATGTTGCTTCTAAAGTAAATCTGTATCTGTACATTTTAAATATGAGAAAGCATCATTCATTTGTCACCCTGTAGTGTTTCAGCTTGTTAGCATCTCATGTTCACACTTGTTTTCTTTACGCATTCACAGTTTTTTGCTATCCTGGGAAGCTATTACTTAAAAACACAGCTATAGGTCGCACCTAATATGAAACAAGGCCCTATATTCACTGAATTTATATACACAGAGTGTCTATATCCTGCAACCTCAGCAGTTTCAGTGTAGCTGCAGCCTGTCACCGAGGCGATTGTTAATGGGGGGCAGCAGCGTGCCATCTTAAAATATTTCTCAGAGCTATAGATAGACCGCAGATGACGCGTCGCCTCGGGCGAGATCCAGCGAGGGGAGACGCGTGCGGCGGTGCGGCGGCGGTACGGCAGGAGCGTGTGGTGAGACTTTGACAAGCAGACTGACATCTGCATTCATATTTCTTTTCCGACTGTAGCGGGGGTAAAATATTAATCGGGAATATTCACGGGGAGCGTAATCGTCTGGATCTGCCGGCGCGCAGACAGGTGCCGCGAGTTTGTGAACTCTGCGTGAAGGAATATTTAAAGAAATCTGCGGAATAATGAAGGTGTTTAAGCAGAAATAAGTCACAAAGTTAAAGCTTCAGAAGATTAAGGAGTGCGGGACAAGCACAGATCTCATTTACCTCCTGCTGCCTGATGCTCCGCTGAAAGTAGCGCCACCATTTTACAATATTGAACAAGAATTTCTTACAATAAAATGCCGCTTTCAGAATGTACTGTAAAAACAATACAGGATATTGTTGTTCTAACAAACTGTTGTAAATACAAACAACCATATTGTATCGTAATGTATTGTGCTGCATTGTGGGATAATTGTGTGAATATTTACACTATTTTCCTATTATGCAGCACAATATGGTTTTTCATTTAGTTTTATGTTAAATACATAGCTGAGAGATATTAAGAGAAACGTTTAATCTTAATTAAATTATGCCCAGCTAATGGAACAGTTAAGAGAACATACAAATCTACCCCATCATTTTTTATGCTGCAATGCATGCTGGGAAACAGTGACAGGAGAGTACAGTGAAAATGCCAGTGACAACAGACTTCCTAACTATCCTAACAAGTAACCTTCCCTGAGTCAAACGGTTTGAACAGAGAGAACATGCTGGTTGATCTGTCAAGTTTTACTAGTGAACAGCCTGGCTATGCACATCAACCAGGTAAACCCGCATTAAACCAGCACTAACCAGCCTGGGTCATCTTGAATACTTATACTGTTGTAGGAGAGTTAATTTAACAGGTATTGAACAGGTTAAAGAGAGTGGGATTGTTTTTATCGTGTCTCAGCTTGAGGTTCTGTTATAGATTTATTCTAATGGCAGATTAAATTGCATTTTCACTTTATCTTGCGAGTTGCATTCTGTGCTCCTCTGACTAACAGAGTAACAGCAGACAGCAGCAGGCACTCTAGAATGCCAAACCATTCATTTTACATAAACTTTCTGTTCTTACAAAATTCAGTGATGCAGGTTAAAGGTTCTGAAGATTAGAATCAAGAGAACGATGTGGGCGAAAACTGACAGGTTTGCCATCTGAAAGTTACACTAATATTTAAAGCCAGTGTGAAATGTTTTACTGCTCTGATTTGACACTATTGAGGGTAACAGGATGAACGCTAAAAAACTGGTTCCATGAAGTAAAACAATGTATAACATTACAATAAAACAATAAGAATTACCATGAAAGACAACGAAGACCAACCGTTTATCTCCTTTGGAATAACACTTAACAAGTATCAGAATCAATTTTAGGAGTTTGGGTTGACACACACCTGGTGCACTTTTAACATGTATCTAATGTAACTATTAACTCAGAAGTGTTTTTGTTTCAACGGTTGTCACAAACACATGTGGTTTATGTTTAAGAAGCCGACGCAGGCAAATCCTTCAGTTGACAAACTTTATATGACAAAAATGAAATTCTTTTCAAAACAAAACCAAAACATGATGCTCTACTCATACATAGCTCAACCCCAACAACACTGGGCTGCTGGGAGCTTTCTCCAGTTGTTCGGTCCAGCAGTTTATGCGATTACTGTTGTTGTCCCAGGTGCTTTTGCTACTGCCCAGCTGAAGGGTAATTAATGATTCTGACCCTGCAGGGGCAGATGAAGGCCAGAGAAATGATTAAACATGAGAAATTGGTTGGGGGCTGCTGAGGGATTGAACAGACTTACACGGCCATCAGCCCACAGGTATCAAAATATTTCACTCGGGTATCAAATACGTGAACTGTTTTCCTGAGAGATGGAAGGAAGTGATGCGTTGAAACAGAAAGCCTGAGGGTGAGAGGTGCTTGTGCTTCACCATCTGATCAGACGAAACAGATGAAACAGCTAACAACACAGAGAGCTTGAAATTACAATTAACGCATGATATCATAATTGTTGGATGAACTCGATCCATATTCAGTTTGAAAAATGACAGAGAGAAACAGTGTCATTTTAAACTACCACAATGTCTGAATAACACGTCTGCAGTGATAACAGAGCTGAAAAAGTCATTGTAAGGGTCGGTCCACCTAAAACGACATGCAAAAGAACACACAAAATTCTTTTCTTTATAAAAATATGAATGCCACATGGACTAATTATAGCAACTATTTGCAGAAACAGATGACTGGAGACCAGCCTTCACACTCAACACAGATTCTGCTCACTGGACAGAGCCATTAATCAACAACTGCTCCAGATTAGCTCACCGTTCACACCTAACTTCCCGTTCTGCTTCATTTCAGACGAGGTGCTGTGGTACAAACCTCACAGCACACACTCATTCATAAGGAAACAGGAGAGTCGGGCGTGTGTGTGTGTTTGTGATGTGTGTGTGGGAGTGTGTGTTTGTGGGTGTGTTTTTGTACTTGTGTGTGATATGTGTGTTTGTAGGTATGTGTGTGTGTTTGAGCACAGGGATGGACTGGAGGAACAGATGGTCACACAACTCTCAAGAATTCTTGTATTTTTACGGCTCATGTACTGCTGTAATTATCAGTATAAGTGAGAGAAAAGAATGAAATTCATTAAGCTGAAGTCTGAGAGTGAAAAAGAACGTTACGTCTGTGTTTTGATTTTATAATTTACAGTAGATGTCTTGATTTATGAAAAGTTACGTTATGAAAATCTTTAAATTCCATTTTTTTCACCATCTTGGCTCTGTGAAAGTTTAAATGGACTTTAAATCATTCAGTACCGACGATAAAGTAACACTGTTCAGCTTCAGTCATATTAAATATCATTACTGATCTGAAACATTTAGAGACATTACAAATGTACAAAACAACGAGAACCGTCATGAATCATTCAGTTCAGCTTAATCTCTTCATTTATTTGTATGTTAAGTGTGGCTCACTAATGTATGTTTGTGTGTCTATCAAAATACACACACACACACGCACATATATATCTAAAACAAACTCAAAACAAATAGAGTGTAGACACATGCACATATTTCAGTTCAGATATGGAGTTTTGATCAAAACATGAAACACACAATCACTTTTGCATTTTGTTTGAGAAAATATCAAATGAATAAATATTTTTAATGCCATCACACATTTTTTTTACATGTGTAAGAAGAGTAAACATGCTGATATCATGTTTGTATATGAGTTTCTATTTAAACATATGAAAATATACACGTGTATGTTTCATACACGCATATCAGTATAGGTCACAAACGCTTCAGATACTTGATGGTCTGTGAGAAAAATTCTGTATACATAATGCATGACTGAATGAGTTTATAGCCAGCAGACAGTGTGAGACATCATATACTGTATAATGGAATGTGTGATGCAGTACATTAAGAATACAGATTCTCTACAGTAGCCAGTCTAATGTAACTCACTACAGTGTAGTAATCTTATTCTCATTGTCAAGCCCATATTTCACCATGGCAACTACACTCAGTCCACGGCACATTTGTACAGCACGCTGTGAAATCTCCATTATAAAATTACGAAGCATAAAGAAAGAGCGAGAAAGCCCTAATCACTTGTCACAAGACAAGGTTTTTCTGTGTTTTATACTGTACATTGCTGTACAAGAATCATTACTAGTATTAATTATATTTAGGGTTAGGGATTAGTCCTCAGAATTAAACTCTGGCATGTAAGTCCCACAGCAGCTGTTCAGTGGACCTGAATAATCACACAACATCAAAACATCACAATTGTGTTCATATATTTAAATGCTCAGACTGATCACTTTACACCTGGACGATAAAATGAGAGAAAAAATCCACACACACTCAGACCCATAGAACCACCTAAAACACCGTAGCAACCATTCAGAATGCCCTAGCAACCACACAGCGATGAGCTAAAAACCTCTGAACATTGTAGCAACCACATAGCAACGCCACGGCAACCACCCACGGCACCCTAGCACTGTGGAAGCAAGTTTTAAACGAGCAAGCACCCCTCACATCTTCTAGAGCGACGTATAAATCTCGTATAATGACATATAATTAGATTTTCCAAATAATATTCGTAAGGGAAAAAATATTTTCTCACGTTTTTCTTCCATTGTCTTTCACTGCAGCACTTGTCAGCGGAATGACATTTTATCTCATAAATGGTGTCGCGTCACAGGAGTTTCTCCAACTTAATATCATTCTAAACAGTTTCTGAAAGCACTTTAAACAAACGCTGATCTGAGCACTTCATCACCTCGGGGATCAGAGCAGCTGCCTCAATTTACACTCTCACGCAGTTAACAACACCAGAAACATCATGTTTCTCTAACACCAATCCACTCTTATTCCCAGCACGAGCCCAGAGTTATTTCCTATCCTGTCTCTGAAGTACAGTCCTAAAAATGAATAGGGAACAATAATAAACTAAACACCCTTTCTTGTATTTTAGAGGCCAATAAAGTTGCCATACGCTTGAAAAAAAAACCAAACGAGAAATGTTTTGAGTTGAAACCCTTCAAATAAAGAGAAACGGAAGCAATCAGAGAAACAAACGCTGACGGAAACAGGAGACAGCAGTTTGTCGCTCTGTTTTGCCCCTGAGGAAAATATATATGGGTTCGAGCATGTTTTCACTGGGAGGTAGATTTCTCTGTTTAATGTGGAGATCTAAAGGTCACTCTGGCTTGGGTGATAAATAAAAGAACACCTGGAATCCAGGGAAACATCTGGCTCGTTGCCAGTGGAAAAACAGGAAAACAATTCCCTGTGTGCGAGCCGATGTCTTCCGCCGGCGCTCTGTGGAGAATTCAGGTGTGGAGAAGGAGGTACATCATTAGCCTCAGTCAGCCGATGTCTGTGGTCCCAGTTTCATCTCTACCACCCGCCCTCGATGAAAAAAATCCAGTTGAAATTGTAATGTCATGACCGTTTTACAAACAACGGGGCCCGTCAAATGCGAGGCGAACGCGCAGATGAGTTCTCTGGAAATGAAACCCACTTTCACCGAGAACACACATATTTTCGTCTCCTTTCATACATTAAACTAAACTCGCTTAGCCAACCTACCACCAAAAACACGCTAGAATGAAAACCTTCCGTGTTTTATGCCGATCTCAGCCAACAACAACTGTGTGCTGTGTCAACTTGAGTAAATGTAGGATACTGTTCAGTCAGCTGGTCATTACTGCAAAATAAACTCGCTAAATGTGTCTTGTGTAACCCTGAGGGGCTTTATTTTGTGTCTGCATTATTACCGGACAAATATATTCTTTACATGAAAGATTCCAGAAGAAAGAGATCACAGACTCGCAAGACATGAAAATAGCACAGCTATGTAATTTTACAGTTGGTGGTTATGTTATTATGTCACAATCGACCAATCAGAATCAGAGCTGTCATATATTTAAGCAATATCATGCAGAAAATGTAACTATTTTACAATGTGCCGATTCCGTATGAATTTATGATTATGATCACCCAACCACAACTGTCAGTAGGGCGAAAACTGATCATATACGAAAATGTTCAAATGGGATTGTAAAAATTCATGAATTAGAATCGCTATTATGCTAAAACAGTTAGGAAATGCCATGAGATTGTGTTGGGAGCCGTTGCGCTTCTGTTGATTATGTCTCTTGGCTTTTCCAGTCTTTATTAATACTTAGCAGTTCTTAATACCCCTGAATAAATAATACAGCAACGTTATGACAAGAAGTCAATGGCTGTGGTTTGCTGAGATTGACTGTGGCGAAAACTGTCAGGCCGCCCCAACTCCACTGTGAATAAATGCTCACGGCTTCAATGAGAAACTGTACCGCTCACATACACACACAGCGCAGCCCCTGAAGCTGAAGTTCATATGGTCGCACAGGAGGTACACCAGTTTCCTGTTGTATGAAGAACAGGCCGTGTGTGTGTGTGTGTGTGTGTGTGTGTGTAATAGGTGTTTATGAGTTGTGTGTTGTGTGTGTTTCAGATATCTTGTATG
This sequence comes from Botia almorhae, assembly GCA_036877575.1. Taxonomy (NCBI): domain Eukaryota; kingdom Metazoa; phylum Chordata; class Actinopteri; order Cypriniformes; family Botiidae; genus Botia; species Botia almorhae. The sequence continues at coordinate 15,442 of JAZGTJ010006388.1, read as the reverse complement.
TGTTTTCCGGGGGTGGTTGGCTAGTGTTCGCGTGAGCAGCTGTTATCAGGATAATGAGTGTGTCCCTCCTCACTGTTATAATTAACACTGTTTAATTAAAGCTAGCTCACTCCTGTAGCTGGTTATAGTGCCACTTGTTAAGTGGGTGGGTGAGGACGCACTGGGCTAAAAGACCAAATTTGTCGCAGGGATGAGCGTTTGATATCTCTTTTAACTTTAAATGCCTGAAGACGACATCTTTATTAATTTTGTCTTCAGTTATAATAGAGAAACAAACATAATATATATATAATGTTCAGTATTAAAGGTGTGGCTGTTTCCTGGTGTGCCTCAGCCTTAAATATTGTTTACTGCACCTTAGTGAAAAGTTACCATGGTAACCACAGTTACTGCCAAAACGTCATAATTACATGTTTATCGTGTAACTACTTTAAACTAATAGGGAATCTCCTTCAGGAAAGAATTAAAACTGTGATAACCTGGTGCAAGATTAGTTTTAAAGTTTAAAACATGATAATTGAAGCTAACTATTTTGGCAAAAACTGTGATTAGCAGGGTACAGCCACAAAACTAAAAAAGAAACACAACTGCTTGTAATTTTTCATTTTGGGGTCAACGATTGCCAAACATTCTGCTTTGTCCGCTCTGCAAGACACTTTCAGATGAATGTGAACATTTGCGATTGTCTTATTTTAGCAACATTTAAAACCATAACTTCATAAGTTCGGACATTGTGATTGTCTGTTATCAGCAGCACTGTTTTATGAAAACGAGCGAGAGTGGTCGAGAATGTACGCAGTGAGGCGAGCGAGGACAGCGGGGTTTGTTCGCTCACTGTTACGAATGTGTGAGCAACTTTTGTAACCTTGATAGAGCGACAGACAGAACAGCTGTATTTAAAGCAGCTGGCTTGACTTCAACTCCCTGAGCGTGGCTGATACAGGGCCAACTTATCTGCTGTGACAACACGTTATTAAAATCAAGTGAGTTTGTCCTTTACTCCACTTCATCACAGCCTCTATTTCAACCCTGCTGGCACCCACGAGACAGAGTCATCCGCCGAGCGGAGCATAAATCCAGAAAAGCACCCTGGGCAAGGTCTTCAACACAGGCCGATTCTTCAGCACTTATTGATGAGGTCAGCAGATTGTCTGTAGCATTACTCTGAGGTTACGAACCTGCTGTGAGGGAGGGGAACATGAGTTACAGGTGGGCGAGTTTTCAGAAGATGGAGGGGGCTGTATGTTTTTATCTTGTTCAGTGGTTAACAGAACCAGAAGACAAACAGGATGTCTTAAGTCTTGTAAGAAATGTTTCACACAGAATATCATCATTTACTCACCCAAACACGCTTGACCTTTTTACTTGTACAGCGAAACGCAAAACGAGATATTTTACAGTACAGTGACCAACGCTCGAAGCACCATCAAAGAAGTCGTGAGCTTTATTCCAAGACTTCTGAAGCTGGTGTGAAGAACAGACTGAAATTTAAAATCTCACCCCCGCTGTCTTTTATTCACACAAAGCGATCGTGTCTTCAGAAGATGTGGAATATTGAACAGTGTGGACTGTATTTCCATAATGTTTCAGTTTTATTTTTAAAGCCCTTGTTATTGCGTTTGGTGTACAGAAAAGAGATGTGTGTATCTCAGAGGAACTGAAACAATACAGGTGGAGCTACATTGTGAGGGTGAGTAAATGATATCAGGGTTTAATTTTGTGCTGAAGAATTCCTTTAATATCCTCTTAATGAAGTAAAAAAACAGCATACAGAACCAGAGGACAGATGTGAGGACATCCAAAACCATTTTTTGTTGTTTTTTCCCCTTTATTCTGATGACTTAGCTGTCTCTACCTGCGCTGTTTAATGACTTCATTAATTATCCTAGCGTGTTTAACAAAAAGCCATTAGTTAATCTTTTCCCACAATGCACTGACACAAGGTCAACGCCTAAAGTCATTTTGAATGAAATACACGTTTGGATACAATAACCTGTGAGAGGCGGAGCTCAATTTGATTGGCTTCTGCGATTCAACAGCTTAACAGCGTTCTGTGTTTAGGATATCCCATAATACTTCAGGGAACCCATACGGCAGACAGACCCACACAATGCAATGCATTTTAGCAAACATATTTAACAATGTACGCTTTGAAAACAACCTCTCAGGATATCTTAGCTGTGTTTAAAGGCTGTCGAGGGGTTTCTGGTCTTTATTAGCTACTCACACTGGAAGAGGTTCTATACATTGAAGTACGATTCATAAACTGTGATGCAGTACTGCCCCACAGTCACCGCTTGTCAAGGCCGTGAGGTATGAACAGAGAGATGGATCACCCAGGTGTGACAATTTCATACCCTTGAACAATGATTGATATTTTCTTCTGACAGACCTTTTTTATTTGACAGCTTCTTTGACAGAGTTTTACATTTTGTGTGAGAGAGAAATGCTCGACGCCTTCGCAGTGCATGCGCAGAACTCATATTGCTTCAGAAAGATCTGACCTGAGGAACTGTTAAAGTGACAGTCAGCCAAAAATGAAAAATCGGTCATTATTCACTCAGTCTGTCTCTCTTATACATTAGTCAGCGATGAATCGCAACAATATGATTGTAATTCAGTTTTTGTAAAAAATATTTTTATAAACAACAGACATTCAATGTTTAAATCAACATTTTTGGTTGACATTTTGCTTTTGGTGTTGTCTTTCTACATGGTTGTCCCTGAGAACTTTCTGATGTCTGTTGTAGCTTGTTTAGGTTTATACATTAGCTGTGATGACCTTACTCAGTGTATTTACCTTCACCTGAACAACTCTGATTCTGAAGCACGACTGAATTTAAATCTAAAATTTCAAGCCAGCTGTGGGGATCAGAAATCCAGCTGTCAGGTAAAATGGCTCAACACCTCCCCGCTGACATGCCTCCACAGACTCTTCCCTCCCTCTGCCAACAGAACTCTAGCACAAATACATTAATATATAATAATATGTAACAACGTCACAGATGATGTAGATCATCGTTCCCGTGAGGAGAGCTGCTTCATGGAACAAATAGCCACTGCTTTAGACTGATCAAATAAGTCAACGTTGCTCATGAGAGACGCCATCCTCATGACAGTGCTTGGCATCTTGTGTTTGAACCGATAAAGCAACGTTTTGATGAAAAACTGCTAGAAAACAACATTTTACAAGAATCTTATTTTTCTCAATAAATTGTTGTATTCCTTAACGGAACGAAAACGTGTATGAACTTCCCCTGTCTGAAATGTACGCTGAGGATCAATTTGTGCTTTCTATTGCGAAAAGCCAGAAATAAACACCACTGCCAAATAATACTTGAAATAACCCATTTTTCAGAAAGTGCTGTTGCAGATCTGTGCCTGTGGAGCCGCCACAAAGATAATTCAGCTTCCTGTAAGGGCCCTGTGGAGCAAGAGGGGCCCCTCACAAATAACCTCTCCACGGGGCCCGAGCGTCATGTGGGCCGATTTAAAGATCACAGGCCCCCTCGGGTCTCCTGTAAGATGACTACAGGTAAATCCAGTGGTTTTATCCTACAGGTTGGCATCTCCCACCAGCTCTCAGCACGATTCACCGACAACACGTGTCACCTCAGGGGGTCCAAACATCGAGGTGAAGTCAGCATCTTGAAAGCAACAATGGAAATAATGACCAGAGGAGGAAGTAAGGACAGATAATAATGCCTCCAGGCCACTGGTTTTACCTCTGCTTGCGCTGCATGCACTCATTTGTTGTTGTTTTTTGTGGAAAGTTGAGAAAAAGATGGAAAACTTTGTCACAAGTCTTTGATGTGTTTGGACCCTTTGTTAGGAATTATGGGGCCCCTGATATCGGTACTACGGCACCTGTGGGCCCTATATTTCATCCCTACAGCTACGGTGCTGCTTGCGATGTTCAAATTAAATTTGCTCTGGACAATTTAATATTTCTTTCTTCCCTCTTCACTTCTCGACAGCCACAGGAAACTTAATTAGCACTTCTGTAATATGAAATTCAGGCTTTCAGTATTGCTGCAACTGGTAGAGCATGGTGCCTGTGATGCCAGGGTCATGGGTTTGATTCTCGTGTACTGGTTAAATCAATATTAATTAGATTCTACCATGATTCTTTAACTGACACACAACTCAAACTTGAAAAATCGAGTCTTCAGAGGTTTCCACTGGCATGTGATATCATGACAGTTTTTATGTGCACTTAACTTGTAAGTATGACCATTTTGACAAGGCCTAAAGGCGGCACATGATTTGTTGTAAAAGGATTGTAAAACTGCTTCAGGAAAATAAAGATTTATAAAGATTTAAAGCATTTAGACAAACATGTCTGCAGATAGGCAAGCAGGTTTGTGTTCGTTTATCCCTGCCCTACCCCACCCCAATCCAAAAGAAAAAAAAATCCAATCAAAGGCTATTGTGAGTCACCCAAACTCATCTCACCTCGCTGTTCTGTCATAGAGCCCAAGAGACGAAGTGATTCCAATTTAGATTAGTTTTGACCCTCAGGTCACACATTATTCAGCTTATCTCCATATAATCACATTTCCTGCATTGTTAGGACAACACAGATGTACACGTTTTATGAGCTAGCTAAAAGTTATGCTCTGAAAATATTGTTGTTATTTGTCTAGTTCGTAGTTAATGGTCACAATAATTGCTACATACAAAATGAAACTTAAAATTAACAAAACAAAAGATTATCAAAAACAAATGACAATGTGACTAAATGACCTAGACATAACTATTAAGAGAGTTTTACTTGTTTTGAAGAAAATATGAGTTTATAAGTTTTGCTTGCCCATGTAAAGGTTCTACAACCATGCTAGAGTGTCGTTAGTGCAAGTTGGGCCATTGCTAAGAGGTTACTAAGGTGCTGCTAGGTGATTTTTAGAGTTTTCAGGGTGGTTGCTTACTGCCCGTCCTCAGACCTTCATGTTAGTCACCCATTTTAATTGTCCGCCAGGTGAAAACTACAAATCCAATCACTTTTAGTTAAGTAACACAACATCCAGAAGCTGTGTGATTTGACCATCATTCATGTCTGTGGCACAAACAGTCAGAACGAGTTACGGGCTGAAGTTTAAAACTTTAAACACGTTCTAAACCAATTTATGAGCAATGTAAACACCACTAACAATTTTACCCGTGAGTACAAAACCATCCATAAACCACATCTAACATTAATACCTTGTTGAACTTGTTAACAGAAGTCAAGTCTTTAGCAGGCAGCAGCTGTGTATGATATCGCCAGAGGGATGCAGACATATAAACTGGATTTTTGGGAAATATTGCAGCTTGTTAGATTAAATTGTTAGGTCAGTATCTCATTCCCCCTGTTTGGAAATAAAATCTGACATTTGTTTCCTGCTGTGCTCTCAGACCAGCGGTGCTTGGAGAATCTGTAACGCATTCAAAAATCATTTTCTCCGAAATGAAAGTCACCTTCTGAGCAGCGGGGTGTAATCTGCTTGTTTACAGAATATCCAATTCCAGAGTCTAATTGTCATCAGCCTGCTGTCCTCTTTGTCCTGCTCAAATCAAGAGCCCAGCACAGTGAAAACACCCCACAGATGCACAGAGATGTGTGTGCAACACACACACACACTGAATAAATAATTACACTTATGACAATGAGGATAAAACTTTCTGTAAAAATATAACATTTTACAAGAACAGAAAAATCACAGACGAGATCTCTTTAATATCTCAGCAAACAGATTAGATGTAGATTTAATTAAAGTCTATTGCTATTTAAATTTTCCCTTTAGAAAAAGCCCTCCAGGAGACAATGAGACAAAGTGTCAAACTGTGCTCAGATTTCCCCCAAAAATCTTAACCAGAAAGTCTGTCGTCTGTCTGTCTGTCTTTACTAGCGAGCACCATGTTTATCGACCAACTCGACCAGCTTTGAGGTTTATTCACCAGCACAAAGAACTAATCAGCATAAACCAACTGTAGCCAGCATAAAAATTCACATGGTGGATCTATACTGGAGCTGTTTGTGTTAATAATGATCAGTGTGTTGTTTCAGAAGCCTCGATTTCAGAGCTCACATCAGTCCACAAGAGAACATTTAATTTCACTGGCTTAATTGATTAACTTTGGCCACGTTGACAAAATCCACATCATTTCACTTAAATGAACCGGATCAAATAACCAAGTACATTCAGTATCACCCGTTCCATTATTGTAATTACTTTAGATGTCAAAGAATGCCAGAAAGCAAGACACCTGTTAATAAATGAGGCGGTTAGACTACAGAAGCACTCAACTTTCATATTAGCCCTCAATTTTCCCCTTCTCTTTAATCAGCGTCCTCTTCTGAACTAGTTTGCTGAAGCGGTTAGCTGTGTTCAAGCTAAATACATTAGGCAGATTAATTTTCTGCAAGGGAACGCTCTCTTACCCCAAAAACATTCCCAAACCTCCTGCCTGGAGAGCTTCTGCACGGTAAGAGTTGATTGTTGTTGCCCAAACTTTTCATCACGCCCTCAGACGCATTAGCGACCGGGCCGCTGGCAAGCCGCCGCTGCGAGAAATCGAGATGCGCCACAGTTGCTGCAGTCATTAGTCATTAGATTACGGCTCCTCTTACTGCGCTAATAAGAAGTTAAGATAATCGCAGGCAATGCATCTCTGGGGACTGAAGCGTCTCCAGATGCCTCAAGGGCCAAGAATATTCTCTCTCTCTTTATCCCTTCAATTAGCATTACTGACATTTCCCAAAGCCACTGGACACACAGATGGTAATTAGAGAGCCGCGTGCTGTTATCAGTTATCACCAGTGTCCGTCAGATAAGACACAGAAACAAACTTGGAAAGCCTTCGTGAGGGTTATTGACGCTGCGTCATGCCAAAATTCATATTAACTCTGCGTCTAAAAGGAACACGGGCACGGCGCTCAATGTCACAACACTGTAGAGGTTTCGGCCAGCCAAAATAATCATGTCATAATTTTACAGCGATTTTTAAATTTGTGTGACTCAGAAAATGTGCTTGGCGTGTTAGTTTCCGTTTTCCTAAAGTGACTTTAATTTTAATGCTAAGTGATACACACACACACACACACAGCCATATATGACCCTATTGAGTCCCTCATTATCACAAGCCTCTCTACACAGTGTACCAGTCAGCACTAACTGTATGACAACAATTCTAAGCTGAGCTACAGTGAACTGAAGGTGTTTAACTGTTACACGAACAACTCCTAGTTTATCAAAAGTCGCTCTCGACAAACGAGGGTAACAATTTCACTACAAGAGCTTCTCACAGTCTACCACAGGCAAGCAGTTTCATTTAGTGCACGGCACGGCGATTAATCATCTCCTGTCTTCGCCTGCCTCTGCCAGAATCATGTACATTTCTCGTACCCTGCCACCTCAGGTGTCTCTTGATTCGGTTTCATTTGGATTATTAATGAGCCACCCTTTAACTGTCATGCTCTGGTATTCTGAGCAGACGCCGGATCGCTTCAGTACGTGTTCTCAGGCTCTGCGTTATGCTTGTGTCACTGTGTACCTCTTCGCACTTCTGCTGACACTCTGAGCATCGAGTCTTAATTCATCTTCAGTGTTTCCAGAAACAGCCATAAGCCAAACAACATAACAACAAGTCAGACGCGCATGTATAACAGACGCACGGCTTGTTCTGTAATGATTGCTTGTCTACAAATAGAGCGAGCGTGTTTTCAAACTGGTGCATGAAATACAGCTGTGTGTGTTTGCATACAGGAGAGTTTTGGTTGCATCATTTTTTTTTAAAACAGTTTGTTAGCTAGTTTGTAGGTCAACCCACAAGGAAGGCTAATTCCTAATTCCTACAACAACAATTTATATGTATGAGTAAAATGAGGTCTGTCACTAAAATAATATTATATTTTCTTGCTTTGTCCTGTGATGAACTGGGCAATTGTTGCAGTTCTAATGTAGCTACTTGTTAGCGATGTTTTTTAAATGCAACCCTTATAAAATGATCGTCTATGATATGACGTGCTTTTTAGGTTGCAAACACAACAAGAAAGTTTCATAATGTTAATCACAGACTTTTATTTCACTCATTAATCGAAACCGCTATGCTAGAAACACATTAGAGACTCCAGAGGGAAGCCATGTAAATGCTAATTATCTTCTGAGTTTGAGGACTGCAAACTAAACATCTTTACCCAGAGGAAAATACAATCAATCAGATGATGCTGTGTCATACCTCAGGGGAATTACGGCAGTTTTCAGTTATGCTTCAACTTTGTCTCTCCTAGATGTCTTTAGGAGAAATGAAAAGAGAAACAACAATTGTTGACATACAGTAAGATTATAGAGCTTTAAAACGAACTGTGTTAGCATACCTCAGATAAGTTTTGGAATAACCTCATGCTAGATATTTGAGTTCATACCTAAACATCTTTTGGTGGCAGACTTTTCTTTGAGTAAATTAAAAAAAAATCACAAAATGACATGCTAAAGATTACCAAGGCCTATTTCTGGAGAAAAACCTGATAAGACTCAATTTACTCTCCATTGAAACTCTATGCTGTCCAGGAGAAACAACTGAGATGTTAAAGAGATCTCATTTCTGATTTGACTTTCCTATGAGACCCTCTATTGCCTGATAAGGACGCATCTGTGGTGGCATGACCAGAACTATTATCAAAAGACACAAAACCACCAAAAATGGCCACAAAGCAGATACAAGCAAACAGATCCAAAACGGAGATGAGGTGCGACCGGCAGCCGGATAACATCTGCTCCTCTGGGGCTTTTTGGCAGCCGTTATGCGTTTAGCGACACAGTCCCTAGGAAATCTCTCTCCCGGCTGTTCTCTTCATCTTTGTCCAAATAAATATGGTACTGAGGAGGAACACCTGCTTTTCTTCATTCGTCTGATCCTGCTGAAGCAGAAGAAACAGACGCAGGAGTGGAGTGCGCACAAGAGTGCTTGATTTACTGTATGTCAGGAGTGTCGACCCTTTCCATGCATCAAGCGGACCGGATCCATGAAGGGGGGGGAGGGGTCAGGATGTGGTATTGTGGATGTCTTCTCATTTCCCACTGATCCACAGACTGTATGATCTATCCTTCCTGTTTCCCGAGGGGAATGCCTCTGAAATATAGTTTGTGTCACAGGGGTTGGCAGGAGTGGGGTTATTATACAGTGGAATATAGATAATCTAGTACTGCATTAGAGAAACAGGAGGGAAAAAAATCAAACCAGCACATAAACAGGCGGAGCGAAGCAAAACCAGAACATGCCCCATTAGCTAAAACTGGTTGTTTTACTGGTTGTAAAAGCCAACAATTTTTTACGGCTACAACGTTCTGAACATGTTGTCATACAGCATATATGGGGAAAAAAATTGTGTCATTCACAATAAAAGCGTTTGTTTTGTAATGGCTTTAAAAAAAGGTTCATGGGGATTTGCTCCTCTGTACAGCATTACAACACAAACACCTGCATCTTAGTGACTAACTCCCTCGTAATCCAGTTCAAACACATGCTATTTACACTATCATTTATTCAAAAGAAGTTACTGTTGTTCTTTTAGTGCAAACAAACATTCTTACGACGTAAACCAGTACAGACATATTTTTCACCTAATCTGCATAATTTCTTTCATTCGGGTGGCCAATAGTGCGCACATGCAGCGTAAAACACTAAATCATGTGCTCTTCGTGAATTCTCTCTTAACGTGTGGACACGTTAGATGAACTGTACGTCGTTTATTTGTGAATGAACTAATAACTGTAAACATCTCAGCTAAGTGTTTAGATTGCATTGATTTTCCATCTCTTTTGCTGTATTTAGACAAATCAAATAGGGATAATTACCATAGCAACAAACTTTGGCATACAGGCGAGCCTCTGGCAAATTTTTGTCTGTTTAATAAAAGTTTGTGTTTTATCCCTGGAGGCGGCGCGGGAACAAACAAGCATGTTTTGCAGCATTATTGTGGATTCTGTGTTTGTCTGTTGCAGATAGTGAATAATATCTCTCCATGCACACTAATAAGATTTCTGCTGTGCTGCTGTGTCGCCTCTGTTCGGCGCAGACGGCGGCTGCAGGGAAGAGATAGGGACGCCCCTTCTGCATTGTAGAGCGTCAGTGCCTACAATCTCCGGATTAAACCTTCATTTGGGTTCATTCATCTTCTCCAAATGCACTCGCTCTTCTGCACACCTTTTCTGGGTGTGCTGGAACACCTTGATTGGCTAGTGCCGGCAGATACAAATCCCACAATTCATCAACATTTCATAAATCCCATTCATTATTTTTCACATTTTCTGGTGTGTGCCCGTCTAAAAGTGGCCGTCACGATGCTAGGCTGCTGCCAGTGCTGTGTGGTTGCTAAAGTGTTTCGCGTGGGTTTAAGTGTGTTGTTATGGAGTCACTAGGGTGTTCTGTGTGGTTGCTAAGTGGTTGCCATCTAGCCCATACCAAAAGAGTCCAGCCTACTCTGCATTACTTGACAAGAGTCAAGTCCACAATATTCTGGCCCCTTCATATGGCTCATTGCAGGCCCATGAGATGCTTTTAAACGTATTATGATTTGCCAGATAGAATTTGTTCGATTGTTTAGAAAGCAACAGTACCCTCCTTAACAAGTGGCATGATCTGTGGTATCATCATGTACACTCTTAAAAATAAACACACTTCAGCTGTTCTGAAAATAAACCACTTTCTCTTGAGAAGCAGTCTGGCTGTGTACGGTTCTTGAGTCGCTATATGATATGATGGAGATTACTGAAGTTCTTATTATCGGTTCAACTAAAACCACAAGAGCACAGATGCTCTTCAAAAATGTTCTTTCTGGACTATAAACTCTTATTCGTTCTGTAAGTCTGTAACCCTCAGAATCAGCAATAACAACAGTGATGCTTAACTTTTCCGGTCAGAAGACCAGCTAGGCAGGGCATGAGTTCCTGAACAATGTGTTTTAATTAGAGTGTCTCTAGAAAACACAGACATGTGAATTTAGGCACACTGTTTCTTTAAGATGACACTATCGATGACCTTTGGAGTTAATCACAGTAACTATTGAACAACACATCTGTTAATGACAGGTTAAGGGTAAAAGGTCACGGATGGTCACAATGTGTTTGTTTAGTGCTTCACTGCCTGTTATAGAATGGCGTTGAAGGAGACAGAAGAGGCTCTGATGTTGGCCAATTAAGGCTTGTTTATTTTCCTCCTTCGGCTAATAAACGTCAATGCTATTTAATGGGCCGGTCGTGTAATTAAAATTCAAACCTCCGGGGCGAGGCAAGCCTTCCACCCGCGATGGCGCGGTATATCACGCCAGGCACATCCACACATACCAAGGTCACTGGAATTGTGCAGTAAAACATGAATTAAGATCACAGCTTCAGCGCTGTGGTTCTGCCGGAAGCTGATGAGATGTATTTATAGACATGCATTCAATTGCCTTTTCAACGCATAAACAAACGGTGAACGATTCAACGAGGCCACAAACATTCGGAGAATGACGCATGAAAACGAAGAGGCAATAATTAAAATCAGTGTCCCGTGTTACTACTTTAGTGTAAACAAACAAACAAGATGAAAGTGCAAAACTTAAATGGTTAATAAATGGTTAATATATTTAGTTGGGTGTAAACTGTTATTTGTCACAAAATTCTTCCCTCCAGCAATTAAGCCATCCAAACACTCAAGCCTGGATGATGTCTGTCTGCTGTGGAGCACAAAAGGAGACGTTAGGCAGAACATTGGTGGCTGACTGCTTCAGTCCTCATTCATTTTCACTGTATGGGAAAGATCAGTATGAAAGGTTCTCTTGTAATATCTCATCCCACAATATCTCATGTAACTCCTATGTAAGTTTTATTTGTCTGTGGGGTTTAAAGGTTTCTCTCGAGTGCCTCGTTCTTTGTTCACACTGAGATTTAAAAATGCTCCAGGGAGGAATATACTAGCTCCTCACATTCAAACCGACAGCAATGCTGTCAGACTAAAGAGATAAAATAGATAAGGTAATTTCAGGTGGACAAAAGCCTTACAGATGTACTTTTGGGATCCTCTGAATTTTCAATTACCAGCACAGGCAAGAAAATATATTTAACACCTACTTGTAACTTCAGAAAAGTCCTAGGAGAACTGCACTTTAGGGTACTTTATAGGGTACTTTGGTAGAATATATATTGGTCGGCAATAGTATTGAATTTAAACACATTTTAGTGCTTTCTGTACGTTTATGTCTTTAAGTAGCTTTAGAGAATTATACAGTCAAAAGAAGGCCAGCAGATCTATTTAACATACCATGAGTGAATGACTGCACATCTTCTAATGTGTCCTGCTGTTCAATGCCAGCACACTCTCAAAACCATTCCAGCACAACAGAAGAGACTGCCGTCACCACGGCAACAGAGTGGTAGAGTTTGCTTTACATCCATAGAGTTCCATTCTAATACTTCAATTTCTAGCAGGGGGAACAAATGGTCAAATATACTGACATCTGCAAATGTTGATCATACCAAACTAAATAAACTGCTCAAACACAGCGAGAGAAGTTCACCTTGTAAATGATTATCAGGTTTAAACATTTACATCGACTGAAAACCGGTAAATAAACCGGCATGCCACACAAGCCTCTGAGCCACACGGATGAGACTGTAGTCATTTTTCACGATTATTTTACATATGCATTTATTTTGGCAGTTGGTAACATGTAAAAGAATCATATGCAAATATTGTTTTATAAAAGAAGGTGAAATCAAGTTTAAACTGAATTAAAGAGAATTAAAGTTTAGACTTGATTTAAACTCGATTCAGGCTAGTTTGTACTCTCAGCGACCATCTTGAAAAAAGTCCCCTGCCAGCACACAGTATGTAAACTCAGCAATAAAAACATGAAATATGAATTTTGCTTCTTTAGCAAAAAACACTTCAAAATAGCTTTTTCAAGCTGGCAAAAAGTTGACTAGCTCTTTTAACAGTTCCTAAAGACTATGTCTGTCCAAAAACAGAATTCAGTACATTAATTGTGAATATAAATTCTGGTTTGCTCCTCACACAAAGCTGTATGATGTGGAATATTGCAAACGTGGCATCCATTTTGCAGTCAACGTAAAGTGCCAAAGTACTTAAAACCAGCTGCGAGAAGATTCTCCTTCTGTGTTTAATGGTAAAAATAACTCGACACAGTTAGAAAACAGAAATGAGGGTGAGTAAATAACGACGGATTTATTTAGATGAACTAACTTATGTGCGACACTACCTGTATCTGTCTTCAGAAATAGCCTCAACATTGTGGGCCAGTGAGGAAAAGCTAAAAAAATTCAGACTCTGAGGGGAAGAGCTCTTTGTCACTTCAGCTAATTGAGTAATTGGCCTGAAACGGAGCGCCGTTCATTAAACCTCAGGTGATACAGAACCTCTCCGTCCATCATCCATCACAGTTCGACCATTTCTTCGTTTAAAGCTAACTAATGAACGTCTGTGAGCTCACAGAGGACACAGCGTGACTCCTGCGGGCTGAACACACCCGATCAATTACAGCTTTATCTAGGACAACGCGCTGTCCAGATAGCAAGAGCTCTACGAGAGTCGCGCGCTGCACCGCGCGCACGCACGCAGATAAGCAAGCGCACGAGATAATAATACATGGCGCGTGAGACCCGCCTCACAGCTTGCGATGCGTGGCGGAGGAATAAAATGCTTCCCGGACGCTGAAGGGCAGAAGGGAAAGAAGTGTTTATCTTTGCCCGGCGTGTGCGGACCCCGAGGATGAAGTGGTCTATGGGGAATGACAATTAGAGGAAAACATCAGTGAGTAATCTGCGTGTCCCTCGCGCTGACCCGATCACTTCCCGCCCATTAATGCAGCCCTGAAGGGCCTGAGGTGAATCTGGCCGTCTGCCCTCTTACTGTCTGCCTGTGTAGCTGTTGTTTCCCCTTTTGCTCTCTTATTTATTTATTTTTCCAAATGGAGGCTGCTGTAGTTTTTATTTTCTCACACATAACAGCGGGGAATGTAAATTTGGCTCTCGCAAACAAAACAAAACCCACTGAATGGGGAGAAAATCAAGAGGCAGTTTGTGCTCTGAAGGGCAAACACAGCTAACTGCAAAACTCATTAACAACATAAAAGTTGGAAAGTTTTTAACAGTATTTTTTTACTTTCTGCCAGATGTATTGATGAGAGCAGCATACAGAGAACAGGAAATGAAGCAAGACGAGAGTCTGATTTAACCGTCTCAACAATGAACCTGGGTAACGGGGTTGAATGACTCATGCCTAAACGAAGAGGCTGCACAAGCCAAAATGACCATTTTAGAAGAGAATGAGGCGGGAATTGTACATTTGATGACTAGCTAATTTTCTTATTGGATACATTTTATCTTATACATAGTTTATATCATATATCATAGTTTTATCTTATACATAGTTTTCAGAACATGGCATTTGTGCGTCTGTAAAACAACAAAATGGGTATGGTTTTAAAAACATCATGGGACACTGGAGTGTACAGAGTGTGTGTGAAGCAAAAACAGATGTAGCCGAGATAATGCAAACGACAGTTTACACAATTTGTTTCACTCGCTCCTAGTGAGTGAAGCCCAATATGTCAGAACACATTCATGTTCCTCCAGAGCGAGACAGAAACAGCATTTTCTGACGATTGACAGTTTGCAACATCTTTGTTTCCATCAGTGCAGAAAAGCCGTTCTCCAACACAACACACAGCAAGCTCTGACAAACTCACAGACATTTTCACGTGAAAAAGGCTCGCCACCAAAATCACCACAATGTATCATTTAAAGTCGTCCTGCCTGAAACATTTAGCAAATGACTAATTAGCATTCGTGCCTTTCAGATGTTCATTAACCACGTCAGGAGTTAAAGATCCTGGCACTGATGGTCGTATGTGTCACCACACAGAGAGCTTATTCCACACACACGGTGGGTCCTGTCACGGCGTCTGAAAACCCCCTCGCAGAATAAACTCCCGCATCCGAGACTTTAAAGAGACGTGTGTTTTGTCACGGTCTCGGGGTGCCGTCAGAAGCCCATGAGGCTGGTGTAAATCTGATTGGAGAAGACGGTTTCTCACACATGAGTGACTCACTGATAGCCCTTTAACTGAAGGGTTTGTAGAGTATTTAATGAGAACGATCCCGGGTATCTGTCTGTTTTAATTAGAAAGGAAAAGGTCAGGCCAGTTCGGAGAACAACACAGCGCGGGCCGATTGTCTTCTGTTTTAATTCATGCACGCCAGAACTTCTCCAGCCTTCAGTTGCTAATGTGACAGGAGGTAAAACTATCCACAGCACACAGTGTGTAAACGTAGAGATCAGTGTTTCCATGATGTTTTTGGTTGTAGGGCAACCGCAGGTATTGCTATGAAAAAAGTAAAAAAAAGCTTTCCTGTAGCTCAGTGGTTAGAGCATGGCGCTAACAACGCTAAGGTCATAGGTT
>JAZGTJ010006387.1:0-25050 GCA_036877575.1 Botia almorhae | reverse complement strand
GGACACACACTCTTAAAAAGGTGCTCCACAATGCCATAGAAGAACCATTATTGGCTATATGGCTCTGTTTCACAAACGGTAATGGAGAAAGATTCTAGATTCTAGGTAGACTATTAAAAGGTAAGAAATTGTTATTTTAAGAACCTTTGACTGAATGGTTCTTTGGGGAACCAAAAATGGTTCTTCTTTGGCATCGCTGTGAAGAACCATTTAATAATCTTAAATGGGTCTCTGGGTTTGCCGACCCCAGAGGGTTAATAGTGTGGACCACTATTTTCTTTTTGGTCCTCACAATTTTGGAATCCAGTCGCGGGCCGGATTGAACGGCTCAGCGGGCCGGATTCGGCCCGCGGGCCGCCAGTTGATGATCAGTGGTATACAGTGTAAAGATTACATGGTACCACAGTGTATTTTAAAGAATACTATAGTAGGACTATAATACTTTATGGTGCTTTGGTGTATGTGTTCCTGGTTCAGCAGCTGTTTTGTGGCCGATCAGGGTCAGGTAACATTTTCATTTCTAATCAACACCTGTTGATCTATCGCTGATGTCTCTGGAGACTGATAAACATCTTTCTGGTGTGTTGTATGTCGTGCAGCAGCGATGCAGGGCTGAGAGATGTGCTCACAGACTGCAAATCTGGCGTCGACGGTGTGGAATGTCTGAAAGAAACAGATGTTTTCCACAACAGCAGCCGTAATGACCAGGAAGCTGCTCGACGCCTGGCCAGGCGCCTCTACCACCTGGAGGGGTTTCGCCGTTCGGATGTTGTCAAACATCTGGCCATGAAGTGAGTACACCCAGCTATTCACTTTCACTGTGTCCTGATCTCATTTACTTAAGTGGATATCTCAGACAGACTGAATATGAAAACATCGGCCTTGAGAAAGACTGGACAACATTATGTCCACACGTAAACACTCGAGTCTTTACTGAGCAATATCTGAAGAGCAGAGCAGCCTATAAAACATGTTTAATGATGTTATAAAATGTCTTTTAGAAAATGACATGTGAAGTGTGAGTCATCTAATGCACCTGATACTGTACATAAAATGACTTTAAAAATAACAACTTCCTTAAAATAACACAGAAAATTAATATTCATCACTATTCCACAGTTCATACAAATCAAATACCTATTGAGAAGGAGCTCTTACACTTTTGTAAAGGACGAAACAAATGTTAGTTGTGATTACACATGAAACCTTTCTTCATATTTGCAAAGTTCAGTCAGGCAGCAGATAATCTAAGCAAAGTTTGAAAGGAACAAGAGGCAGGCAAAATGGATGTATTGGAAACATTCGAAATGTTGCATTATTATTTACAGAAAACATTGTGCATATGCCCTGCTGAAAGTAATAACACTCATATTTATGGTTTCGTAAGAAATCATTGCTACAAGATCTTGTTAATGGTATCATTTTAAGACTGTATAGTGTAGATGCAGATATTACATAACCTGCATATAAGCACCTAAAACACCAATCCTCTGCTTTACTGTGCTAAAATTCTCAGTCATGTCAGAACTGATCAGCTGTGTGTCTGACCTGAGGACAGTGAGTCTCCACTCTGAAAGGACTTTAATATTTGTTTGTGCATATGTTGTATTGTGACATTAAAGTTGTTATTGATATTGCCCTCCAAATTTTCCCTGTGCCCCTAAAATAATGTAAGCATGGAGCCCAATTCAGGCACTCATTCATATTCATAAGCACTCTCAGTACCAGACACTGTACTCCAGCGGAGAGCATTATCATTCCTACTAATCCTGTCTCACTAGAGTCCTGTCTCATTCTCTCATGCAGTCTATAGCCCTACCTCACTATTTTCTGTTCCCTATAACCCTGTCTCACTCTCCCCTGCTGTCTAGAGTCCTGTCTCATTCTCTCCTGCAGTCTATAGCCCTACCTCACTATTTTCTGTTCCCTATAACCCTGTCTCACTCTCCCCTGCTGTCTAGAGTCCTGTCTCACTCTCTCCTGCTGTCTAGAGTCCTGTCTCATTCTCTCCTGCAGTCTATAGCCCTACCTCACTATTTTCTGTTCCCTATAACCCTGTCTCACTCTCCCCTGCTGTCTAGAGTCCTGTCTCACTCTCTCCTGCTGTCTAGAGTCCTGTCTCATTCTCTCATGCAGTCTATAGCCCTACCTCACTATTTTCTGTTCCCTATAACCCTGTCTCACTCTCCCCTGCTGTCTAGAGTCCTGTCTCATTCTCTCCTGCAGTCTATGGCCCTACCTCACTATTTTCTGTCCCATATAACCCTATCTCACTTTCCCCTGCTGTCTAGAGTCCTGTCTCACTCTCTCCTGCTGTCTAGAGTCCTGTCTCACTCTCTCCTGCAGTCTATAGCCCTGTCTCACTCTCACCTGCTGTGTAGAGTTATGTCTCACTCTCTCCTGCAGTATATAGCCCTATCTCACTCTTCTCTGTTCCCTATAACCCTGTCTCACTCTCCCCTGCTGTCTAGAGTCCTGTCTCACTCTCCCCTGCAGTCTATAGCCCTGTCTCACTCTCACCTGCTGTGTAGAGTCCTGTCTCACTCTCTCCTGCAGTCTATAGCCCTATCTCACTCTCTCCTACTGTCTAGAGTCCTGTCTCACTCTCTTCTGTTCCCTATAGTCCTGTCTTACTCTCTCCTGGCAATAATACTCTAATTTTTGTGTGATGTCATTCTAAAAACCTTACATATACAGTGTATCATGCAGTGTATGTTGTGTGTGAAATACAGAACCCTCAGACTCTGATCAGACATTACAGGACATGACATCATGTTTAGATGAACGGTGTTAATAATGTAATGATAAATCTTCTGTGTGTTCACAGCAATGACTTCAGTAAGATGGTTGCAGAGGAGTACCTCACATTCTTTGAGTTTACAGACATGACATTGGACCAGTCTCTCAGGTATAAATCTCATCTGATGTATGCATGGTTGATTATTGTGTGGGTGGGGCTTCTTAGGTGTGATTGGATCTGTAATTTAGTGTTAACAGGCTCATTAACTGCTTTTTTAGTAACACGTTAAGTCTTGTGTTGGGACTGTTTGTAGCAATGGAGTTTTTGGTCTCTTTATTCCTGCTGAAATGGCTTCTAAAATATGATTAATGTTTATCTAATACAAATAAAAAATGTCTTACATGAATAATAGTTTTTAAACAATCACATTTATACATGCAGCAGAAGTTCATTAGAGTCATTAGACATTTCAAATAATTGCCCACAGATGTCTTCATTTGATGTGTTTGTGGTGAATGTTTCTTTCATCCTGTGGTCTGCCTGGAGAAGACATTTGGGTCATTTTGTGTCAAATAAACCAAAGTTGTAAAAAAAATGAAATTTGTGAAAAGAACATGAAAAGTGCTTTATCCTCATTTTTAAACAGTCACCATTGGCATCTAATGTAACAAGAATTGCCTACAGATTTCACAAATCTACCGATCTACTCATGTAAAAAAAAGAAAAATAATACTGACACAAATTAGTGGATTACTCAGTAACTATTCATCAATGACATAATATTTCGGCTTTTATCGCTATTTATATTGGTATTGCTTCTGTAAAAAAAATTAAAAATAAATTTGAGTCAGGGACCTCTGGTTGGGTTTCCTGCTGTATTTGGGGCAAGGTGTTGACTCTCTTCTTTGGTCACATGAGCGCATGTGTGGATATGTCTGAGGATTTCTGACTGGTCACCTTCGTACGCCCTGGTTACCTGATGGTCATGTTAACTTTGTTTCTCTGCTGTCTGTGGTGCAGATGTTTTCTGAAAGCATTCTCACTGATGGGTGAAACTCAGGAGAGGGAGCGAGTGTTGATTCATTTCTCCAAACGGTACAATCAGTGTAACCCCACCATCATCACCACACAAGGTACTGCACTCCACATTCTACAGCATCACGTCACCACAACATTTGTATTCGCTGGTGAAAATGCCTGAGATTCACTGGGAGATCCTATTTCTGGATGTTTTCATTTAAGTGGATGTTAGTAATTCTATAGTAAAGTGTGTCTGATGCATGTTTAGTTTCAGAGTGTCATGTTTTCTTCATAGCAACTGTCTTGTTAACAGCTGACCAATATACGGGTAAAAATCTAAATTGTCTCTGGTTGCTAAGACTGTTGCCATGGCATTGATGACTTTGGCCTGATGCTGATGATCGCATGTGTGTGTGATGGTGTGTTTGTTCTGTGTGTGTGTTTGTTAGCAGATGGAGTTCATTGCCTCACATGTGCAGTAATGCTGCTGAACAGCGACCTGCATGGACCTGTAAGTGACCGCTGATACTCTCCTTGATATTTGCAAGATGTAATATACCAGTAAACATGAATACAGATATTGTGTGATCTTACATATACATTTACATTTAGTCATTTAGCTGACGCTTTTATCCAAAGCGACTTACAAATGAGGATAAGGAAGCAACTTCAAATACAATAAGAGTTAACAGTGAATAAGTGCTATAGACAGGACATAGGACATCTTAGGAGGTCATATTTAACCCTAAAGGCAGTGACACACCAGGCTGACGGAAATGAACTAGCGTCAAAGAAAGCAGACTGTGATGTCATCTGCGACTGGGCCAAAAAATTGCGCTTGAACACACCACAAAGAAAGCCAATGGCAAACTGGCGTGTATGTTAAAATGTGTGACTATGTGAAATAACACTTCCTCCAGCAGATGGCAGTAGTCTCTGTTCATTATTCAAAAGACTACCGCCAACAGTGGGGGACACCCTGCAAACATCAGCCTGACATTGTGTGATGACTGACTGTTGGCTTGGTGCGTCATGTCCTTTACATCTAAAGTAATTTTGATGACATAGTGTTTTGCATAAAGAAAATGATTGTTGTTTTTGGACTATTAACAGCGTTCTGATTACTGTAATGTGAAAACAATAATGACACAACCATTGACCTCTGATCACCATTGGACACACCTGTATACCAGCTCATGATGCAAACATCTAATCAACCAATCATTTGGCAGCAAAAATCATTGGGACATAATGAGGAGGTTTAGTTATTACTCCGAGCAAACATCAGAATGGGCAGATCAGATTAATGTGACCGTGGCATGAGTGTTGTTCCAGGCAGCTGGATTGAGTACCACAGAAGCTGCTGATCTCTCAGACTGGTCCAAACTGACAAGAAGACTGTCTCTACTGTGCTGTGGAGAAACAGTTGAACATACACTACTATTCAAAAGTGACAAAATAGACAAAGATATAATTGTGTCAACATATTAATTTCCATCATTGGAAAAATACAATTTAATTATTTTAAATTGTTTTTTTTTTACCAAATACTGAAAAAAACAGCCAATTAGTATCTATAATAGATGAGAACTCCTTCAATACAGTTTTTAATAATCTCCGGTTTTGAACAATAGTGTATAACGTCAAACAGTGATATTCATGTTCTCCAGCAGCATTAAACCCATCTGGGTATTAGTACTGTCAGATAAGATCAGAAAAATAGACCGTAGACTATTGGAAAACATATCTTGTCTGACAAATCTCACATTTCTGCTGCCGCAGTCAGATGGTGAGGTCAGAATGCGTCAGAAACAACATGAGTCCATCGTCCTGTCTTGTATCAGTAGTCCATGCTGGAGGTGGTGCTGTAATGCTGTGTAATGCTTTTCCTGGCAAACAATAGACTCCATATCAGTTGATCATGCCCTAATACATTTGAAACAACAGGGATGCATGCCCTACCTATATACCTTACAGAATCTTCTAGAAGTGATCACAGATGATAAACTACTGATAGACTGCTGGTACATAAACAGCAGGATCCTCTGTAAGGACTATAAATCACCCAAACACAAAACAATTAAAACAGCTCCTTACCTGCTAAATTCATTTAATTATGTTTAATAGTCAATCCTGGGAGTTAACATAAAGATCAAGAGAAAGTAATACTCAATAATCTGTATTAATTTTTACATGATATCTCCATAAACACATGGCCTCAACTTTGACCTCATCTCTGCCAGGAAATCTATAACCAGTTAATTCTTTTGCTTGCCTGTTTTTCTGCAGCACATTGTTCCTGTCTTGGAGGTCTAAAGTCTTTCTATCACTTTCCACAGCTCTGTAATTTGGCAAGGTTTCCGGTTCTCCTTCCTTTCTAGTTATGGCAGAATGTTTCAGACAAGCCAAGTTTAGACATCAGTGACAGCCTAACAGCCTAACTCTGGGCAGAGACAGTTCAAAATTCTGTCATCATTTACTCGTTCTGTTTCATATCTGTATGATTGTCTTTATCTGAGCATTTTCCCTATAGATTGGACATCAGTGGGGATTAAACTTTGATTTATGTAGTTTGTAAAAAGACTTTCTTAAAAATATCTTGTTTGTGTCCTGCAGAAGAAAGAAATGTATACAGGTTTGGAATAGCATGAGGACTTTAAGATCCCTGCAGATTAGCCACTAGAGACAGTGGATTTCCATGCACCTTACCTGATTGCTCCCAGGCCCACTGCTCTGTGTGTGAGTTCACGATTGCAGTGTGTGTGTGTGTGTGTGTGTGTTTACAACTCACTACACCAATATGTGTGCACTAACTGGATGGCATGTCACGTAGTATGTTGTGGTATGTGCATGTGGGGTCATGAAAGGGGATATTACCAAATGAATAGCGGTCTCAACACTACAGTTCCTCAGCCAATAGAAGCCTCAATACCACAGTACCTCAACCAATAGCAGCCTCAACACTACAGTACCTCAGCGGATAGCAGTCTCAACACTACAGTACCTCAGTGAAAAGCAGCCTCAACACTACAGCATCTGAGCCAATAGCAGCCTCAACACTACAGTACCTGAGCCAATAGCAGCCTCAACACTACAGTACCTCAGCCAATAGCAGTCTCAACACTACAGTACCTCAGCGGATAGCAGCCTCAACACTACAGTACCTCAGCGAATAGCAGTCTCAACACTACAGTACCTCAGTAAAAAGCAGCCTCAACACTACAGCATCTGAGCCAATAGCAGCCTCAACACTACAGTACCTGAGCCAATAGCAGCCTCAACACTACAGTACCTCAGCCAATAGCAGTCTCAACACTACAGTACCTCAGCGGATAGCAGCCTCAACACTACAGTACCTCAGTAAAAAGCAGCCTCAACACTACAGCATCTGAGCCAATAGCAGCCTCAACACTACAGTACCTCAGCCAATAGCAGCCTCAACACTACAGTACCTCAGCCAATAGCAGTCTCAACACTACAGTACCTCAGCCAATAGCAGTCTCAACACTACAGTACCTCAGCCAATAGCAGCCTCAACACTACAGCACCTGAGCCAATAGAAGTCTCAACACTACAGTACCTAAGTGATCAGCAGCCTCAACACTACAGTATCTGAGCCAATAGCAGCCTCAACACTACAGCACCTCAGCAAATAGCAGCCTCAACACTACAGCACCTCAGCGAATAGCAGCCTCAACACTACAGTGCCTGAGCCAATATCAGCCTCAACACTACAGTACCTCAGCGAATAGCAGCCTCAACACTACAGTATCTGAGCCAATAGCAGCCTCAACACTACAGTACCTGAGCCAAAAGCAGCCTCAACACTACAGTACCTGAGCGAATAGCAGTCTCAACACTACAGTACCTCAGTGAATAGCAGCCTCAACACTACAGTATCTGAGCCAATAGCAGCCTCAACACTATAGTACCTGAGCCAATAGCAGGCTCAACACTACAGTACCTGAGTCAATAGCAGCCTCAACACTACAGTGCCTGAGCCAATAGCAGCCTCAACACTACAGTACCTGAGTCAATAGCAGCCTCAACACTACAGTGCCTGAGCCAATAGCAGCCTCAACACTACAGTACCTCAGCGAATAGCAGTCTCAACACTACAGTACCTCAGTGAATAGCAGCCTCAACACTACAGTATCTGAGCCAATAGCAGCCTCAACACTACAGTACCTGAGTCAATAGCAGCCTCAACACTACAGTGCCTGAGTCAATAGCAGCCTCAACACTACAGTGCCTGAGCCAATAGCAGCCTCAACAATACAGTAACTGAGCCAATAGCAGCCTCAACAGTACAGCACCTGAGCCAAAAGCAGCCTCATCACTACAGTACCTGAGCCAATAGCGGCCTCTGCTTCTCTTTCTGGATGGAAAGCATTTAGTGTAGCCTAGTGGAATTTGCAAGCCAGTCGCCACCCCGGACATCCAGGTATATAAGCAGGCTGTTGTGCAACACTCACTCACATATTGTGTTAAGGAGTCAAGTGCAGTTCAGTACTGTGGCATTAGGGACACAACGTCACGTTCCCTCTATCAGGAAACAAGGGTTAAATATGTAACTGAGACGTTCCCTTTCTGTTGGACACTCGACATTGTGTTGATGACGACACTAGGGGTCTCTATACAAAGCGCCACAGGAGCTGAACTGTGTTACGAGCTAAGCAGAGCAGATGCAGGCAAGCCGTAGCGTGCCTCGTAATGAGTGCTTGCGCTACGTCGCAAAGTTCCAGCTTGCGAGTAAGGCGCCTCCCAACACAGGTGGGAGCGAGTACTTACCAAACAAGACCTAAGCGGAGGCCAACCACTGTGCAAAGCTGGGAGACCACATCCTATAATAATAGGTGCCATGTGGTAAATACAACATATGGACATACCAGACAGGAGTACCCAAATGGAAAACTACTGAGAAGGCACCTATCTGAGAAGAGGGTGTCGTGTCTAGACCCAACAGTGAGGTAGGGGAATCCTACCGAGGGGAAGACACAGAGTTTACCAACAGGCAAACCAATCCTGCGGATATACGACATACGGGGTTACCCAGGCGTGGAGACTCCACACGTATGGAGCACCTAGCACTGGTATACGGGCTTACCTACGAAGAGGGCCATGCACACAAGTACCAGGCCTAGTAGACAACTCCTCTGCCAAATTTTCTGCCGGGGGTGGTAGAAAATTTACCCTCAAGATGTCCTCTATGCTGGAGAGCAAAATAGGACGGAATAGCACACGTTATCACTTCGGAAGAGGGGAAGATACACCCACCCGGTTGCTGTCTTAGTCATCCTGCAGAATGCGGGTCGTAACTGAGTTCACATGGAGATCGTAAAACCTTGCGAAGGTGTTGGGTGTAGCCCAGCCTGCAGCTCTGCATATGTCTGATAGCGAGGCGGAGACAGCCTTCCCCTTCTGCACGCACTGGACACAGCACAGACAGAGCTGGGTCTTTCTCCCCAGCAGGGAGCCCTTGCAGACTCACCACTTGGTCCCGTAAAGGAGTAGTGGGAACCTTGGGCATGTAGCCGGGCCGAGGTCTCAAAACCACAAGCAAGAAGCCCGGCCCAAACTCAAGGCGGTCACTGGCCACAGAGAAAGCCTGCAATTCCCCGACCCTCTTCAGCGAGAGGACGCTGAGACCAGCCTCTTCCAAGGGCTCGAATGGGATCCCCCGTAGCCCTTTCAGGACCACAGAGAGATCCCAAGAGGGTATGAGGCGAGGCCTAGGAGGATTTAACCTCCTACACCTGACGACCAGGTCATGCCGCCCCAAAGGCGAGCCGAAATGGCCGCCACATAGACCTTAAGAGTTAAAGGAGACAAACGTCTCTCTAGGCTTTTTTGTACAAAAGATAGTACAACACTGATCTGGCACCTCTGTGAGTCCTCTCCACGGGAGGAACACCAGTTCGCGAAGAGACGCCACTTCAAGACATAGAGCTGCCTAGTAGAGGGAGCCCTTGCTTGAGTGATAGTGTCAATCACTGCAGATGAAAGACCCACTAAGTGTTCAGAGGCCAGACGTAAGGATTCCAGAGGTCTGGCCTGGGGTGCCTGAGCATGTCCTGCCCCTGAGTGAGAAGGTCCTGCCTCAGGGAATGTGCCAGGGGGAACCTCTGAGAGAAGCATGAGCTCCGAGAACCAGGTCTGACTGGTCCAGAATGGGGCCACCAAGAGGACCTGGTGCCGCTCCTCACTGACCTTGCACAGCACCTGTGCAAGGAGGGTCACTGGGGAAACCACGTACTTGCGAAGATGTTACGGCCAGTCGTGTGCTAAAGCATCCATGCTGAGGGGGCCCTCAGACAAGGAGTACCATAGCGGGCGACTTGGTAGAAGCAACATACCTGGGCATCTCTGAACTTCTCCCAAATCAACTGGACTATGCGAGGATGGAGTTTCCACTCCCCGGCTGGAACAAGTGTAACGGGCGGGAGGTCCGTGGGGACGGCCCCGTTGGGTTATCTTCCAGGGTATCCCCCATATCGCCCCTGGCGCTTACCAGCCCCATCCTCGTAGAAGTACTGCTGAAGGGGAGCAGACAGCAGGACCGCAACATTCTCATGGTCATGCCCTCGCAATGAGAACATGAACCATCCACAAAAGGCGTCTGAGCATGCTTGAGACGAGGCATTCAATGCACCAATTGTGACCGTCTGAGGGAGCAACAAACCGGCCACATCCAGTACCACAGGGGCAGAAGGACATCTTTACAAAGACGCCACACGCCTGTGGGAGCAGAGGATAAAGCTCTTTAGACTCTGTGACTGCCCAGGGGAAGTCTGACTGAGGATGGGACGCGGCAAACCACGCTAATCGCACCGTAACACACAGCAGGCACAAGAAAAAAAAACTCAGTTTTTTCGCTTTAATAAAGAGGCATCGGGACCACACATTCGTGACTCAAAAGAACAAAATCTGAGTGAGTGTTGCACGCCAGCCCGCTTATATACGCGGATGTCCGGGGTGGCGACTGGTATGCAAATTCCACTCGCCAATCTTTATTGGCTTTTTATAGGGAACTTTACAATGAGTTACACAACCATCAACATGAAAATGAAGAAAGAATATCTTATAAACACATAAATACTTACAAAGCAGTAAAAGCTGTTGTATTACAGTCATAGTAATCTAAGAAGAATCTCCATTGAAAAATTACAAAGCAAAAAACTTTCCCCTAAAATAGGCTTAATTTCCTATACACAAAATATTTCTTTATTTGAAATAGGACCCAGATATTGTTTTGTGAAGTTCACTCTATTGTTCTTAACCAATGCATCTACTATTCAAATTTATTTATAAAATGTGTACAGCAGCTCAAGGTTTAACCTTTAAATCTATATGAATGTACCAAATATATGTTATAAAATATAACATATATATGACTTCCAGTAAGGAATTGCTGGGAACTGTAGCTTAAAATGTGATTCAGAGAAGAAAGAAAAACGGCCTCTTTAAGTGAATTGTGAAGTGCATTCTGGGATGTCTAAGAAAAGCTCATCTCACTGGTCTCCATGGAGTTTGATCATGTATCTTACGTGCTTTGAATTGGACATGTTTAATGGAGCACATGTGCGGTGGGGACGTGGATATTTCCTGCCCACGCCACAGTGCTTCTCTAGATGCTTTCATTTCCAACATGATTTAGTTGCATATGATGTGGGTGAACACAGCTGAAAGTTACACAGCCCTGGATCTTTTTACAAATATATGCCAGACGCCCACACACACATAACTGGCTGCTCTTGTGTAAGGGAAGCATTGTGCATATCACACAGGTTATAGAGACGGAGTAAATCTCTCAGAAACATTTCTGCTTGATATTTCAGCTCAGTGTCGAAAGACAAAATATATTACATGTTGCATGTTGTAATACTTTAAGCTTGTAAAATCTATGTACACACGCACAGGTGAAGATTTTTGAAGTTATTTCGATCAGATATCTTTCAGCCCTGTTATATAATAATATTATTTAAAACATTTTGTATGCAGAAGAATGGCATACAGGTTTGGAGTGGTGTAAGTTTTGGATTGGTGTAACAAATATTTATTTTTTGCTAAACTGTTCCTTTAATTGTCAAGCTAGCTATCCTAATCCACATTACAATAGCCTTCATTGTCTTTGTGCAAAAATATAAAACATAGAAAGGCTCTTAAGCACATTTGCACTGTTTATGGGTAAAATATGGGCTACTGAGCAAGACTTTTCTCCGAGGATAATTTATTGTTTTTTCTGTCTTTGTGACCCATGTCAAATACAGAAGGTATGAAATGACTTCATCTGCTGTTTAAGTGATGGATGACACAGGCTTTCACAGATGAAATGCAGTGCATGGGTTCATGAGATCGTGTTTGCTGAAGCAGTCTTGTGTCAGTCTGAACATTTGTGCGTTCCGTCCACCTACAGACTCGGCTGGTGCTGGCAGGAGGAGTGAAGTCTGGTGAACAAACACCAGCTGCTCTGCAGGAAGAATCTGTGTTCACACAGAGGAATTGTTGACAGCAGTCAGTGTGTTTGCTACTGTAGACAGTGTAGTGCTGATGTTTAATACTTGTGCTCTAGCAGTAAATGATGAATCATGTTAAAAATCTCATTGTGGGCATTGAGAAGATCTCACAGATCAGACATGCTGAAAACATTGACATGCAGTCTGATCATGTGCATTATTGATACTAATACAGCTCTGTTTACAGCTCTGCAACACACATGCAGTGTTGCAGTACATTCTGTTAAACCTCCTGATTGATCATGTCACACACATGCTGTTTTACTCACATTTGAACAATTAATGACTTATCTGATAATGAATTAAAATTGTCACAATAATACATAAGACCAGCAAACAAAGGGGCAGCTTAATTGTACACGAAGACACTATTCTGATATAAAAGTTTAATGTTAGTCAGTGTACATGTGAAGGTCTTTTATAGTTTACATGAAGATATTAGCTTAATTTGTGCTTAATTTTATTTTAATTGATCTGATTTTTTTTATTATGATAGTGTCATTAATGTAATTGCCAAAACCAGATTAAGCTGATCTAGAGAAACTGAACATTCCTTTATATCAAGCCCCATGCTCACACATCTTACAAACATACGTATCATGTCTTATGTTTTTTATGTATTGTGCCATTGTAAGGACATTAATCAGTTTTTGACAAAACATGAAGAGTAATAAATGGCAGTCTCCAGTATTTCCAGAACATGATTTGTTCATCCCATCGGATTGATTTCTATTAGCAGTGGAGATGACAAGTGTTCTGTCACAGCATCATCGTATCATATTGTTTTGGCTGTCCAACCTTTAGCAGCGAATTTTACATATTGTGCCTTTCATTGTAAAATAATGTGCATGTGACTGATATGACCATTAAAACACTGTTGTCTGTAAGACTTACAGACAGTGATATTAATAATTGTACTGTAGCCCAGATTCTCATTGCTACAGACTTCTGAGTATCACATCCAGTGTAGTATGGATAGGATTACTAACAGAGAGCAGATGATCAAAAAACATTATTGATCGCTAGTTAGTGTTAGTTACTGATTAACTGATCAGTTTCTGGTTAAAATGGATATTTTAAATGCTTTCTATTTGAAGTTCTTCATGTCAGAACTGAATAATATCAAATGTGACTGTTACACAGTCTGATTGCGGTGTAGCTGAACTGGAGCTGTATAATACATTTATCTGATATTCATCTGATGTGGAGTCACAGGACTTCATGTATTGGCTATTTATCAACAACTTTGAACGTCCCACACAATGATGTCAGATTTATTTGTTATTTATAAATGTGAATCTTATCCACAACATACATGATGGCAGTTTTTATTTACTGTGTAAATGAGGATTCACTGATATACAGCAGCAGGTAAGGTGCATGCTGGGATATTGGCATGAATTCATTAGCAATGGGCTGTCAGGTCACAGTGAGTGCACAGGGGTAAATAAGGTGATGCAGTGCCGTCCTGTCCCATTAATCGACCAATAAATGTTTCTCCTGCCCGCAGAATATTGGAAAGAAGATGTCGTGCCAAGAGTTCATCAATAACCTGCACAGCCTCAACGGAGGACAAGATTTCCCCCGGGAACTGCTGAAGGTAAGACCTAAATCTCCTAGCACTCCCGTAACATCACATATGTAGCAGTCCAGTACTGTATAGCTATGAGTAACAGCACGTGTAGCAGTCCAGTACTCTATAGCTATGAGTAACAGCACTTGTAGCAGTCCAGTACTCTATAGCTATGAGTAACAGCACGTGTAGCAGTCCAGTACTCTATAGCTATGAGTAACAGTACGTGTAGCAGTCCAGTACTCTATAGCTATGAGTACCAGCATGTGTAGCGTCCAGTACTCTATAGCTATGAGTAACAACACGTGTAGCGTCCAGTACTCTATAGCTATGAGTAACAGCACGTGTAGCAGTCCAGTACTCTATAGCTATGAGTAACAGCACGTGTAGCAGTCCAGTACTCTATAGCTATGAGTAACAGCACATAGAAACTGCTAATAAAGAGAGAAACCTGTTGATATTACTACTCAAGCCCTGTTTTCATGTGCTCATTTGATCTTCACTAATCAATCCTCATCTGACTAATGTTTGTACATCTGATACACGCTCATGACAAAAGCATTCTTGCTCTGCATTCATTAGTAATAGATGTTGTTTTTGGAGACACATTAGACAAAGGGGTTTCCAAACTTTTGACCTACATTATCTACTTCCCTTCTGACATGGTAAAGTGATCTCTTACCCAGAATTGAACATTTCCTGATTATTTACCCAAGGCCATCCAAGATTTTTGTTTTGCTTTTTTCAGCTAAGGAAAAGCATGTGATATTTTTTCCAAAATTCTAAATGAATGGTGAACTAATCCTTTAACTTTTTAAATGGATAAAACTGCATTTTACAACATCTTTGCAAGTTCACTTAACAGAAATTTTTAAGTTTAAAGCTTAGACAGGGTCAAGCTCAGACAGGGTCAAGCTCAGAAAGGGCCTTATTGGATCTGTTTTCGATGTTCTTATTGTTATTGTTAGTGTTCTTCTTCCTCTGCTCTTGAGTCTATGGCAACACATAGAATGGTACATAGGAAGGTTATGAAATTTGGCACACAGATAGAGGACCCTCAGAACTGTCACCACAGCAAGTCTCTTCCTCAAACCCCTTAGCGCTACCAATAGTTCAAAGTTCCACTTATGTTTATGCTCATAACTTGTAAGTCCTAGAAACAAAATACTTTCTTATCTGATTCCCTATGACACACCTTATGATGTCATTTTCATTGAAATTTTTTGTGCCATTTTGAATTTTCCCAAAAACTATTTTTCGAATTCCTCCTATAGCATTTGTCTGATTTGCACAAAACTTGGTATGTAGCATCTAGAGACACAACAAAATTATGGAATTCTTGTTGATTGTTCGAATCATTTTCTTATACCATGTCAATTAATTTGACGGTAAGCTTATAAAATGTAAATAAGAAAGTATCTTTACAAAATGTTCGTGTCTGTGACTTGTAAGTACTAAAAACAAAATGATCGTTTTCTCTGATTCGAATGCACCCCTGTGTTCCCATCATTTAAAATTTCCCCAAAATATCTACTTTTTCCAACTCCTACATCATTTGTCAAACATGCCTGTCGAACTCTACATTTGACTATGACAAATATATTTCTGTGGTTTTTGATTATTTCTGCAGTTCTATCATTAACATGGTGAGCCTTAAAACTCCCTTAAGTAATCTCTTCAGCTCAGGACTATAGTCACAAAAACAGTGTTGTTTTTCTGTATCTACTTCACAGAAACAGAAGCTGTTGTAATAAACTAGTTGAGTTGGAAAAAGTTATGGCTGTCCTGATATTTATTATAACATCATCAGTGAGAGTGTGATGTTGCTTTTATACAACAATTCTGTGAACAGCAATGTACACACATTATGACCAGATCATTTTATTTTAACCTTAATGGTTCAGTTCAGAACTTTGCAGTCATACTTGTATGTAGTGCTGTTGTAGGAAATATCAGTTCTCATTTCCTTTAAAACGAGAATAATATTATTAC
The DNA here is from genome assembly GCA_036877575.1 of Botia almorhae. Taxonomy (NCBI): domain Eukaryota; kingdom Metazoa; phylum Chordata; class Actinopteri; order Cypriniformes; family Botiidae; genus Botia; species Botia almorhae. Next base: position 9,209 of record JAZGTJ010006387.1, on the reverse strand, counting down.
CAGTTTGTTTTGTGTCTTGTGTTTTGAGTTACAAATTTGTCATCTGCAAATAAGGATAATAGTTATTGACATAGTAACATATAATGATTATTGTTATCATCCCCCTTATCAGTAGATATTTTGGAGATATTACTCTGGAGCTCTTCTGTCAGTCATTATGTATATATGCTTGAATATTAACTTATGACAATACTGGACGATTAGAAGGGATAAAATGTAACCATGTAGTGCTTTGAATGTGACATCACTTAACTATACTCAATACTCAACTGTAGTTGACATCATGAATCAGAGGCACTAAAATATCTAAGACATTATTGCATGATTTCTGTATCTATTTACTGACAGTGCAATTTTCTCCACCTGTTCGATGAATTTGACCTTTTAAAATTCACAACACTCATTCAAACTGTACTTCATGCAAGTCTTTAAAAAAGCAGGTTAAGACATTAGTCTAATTGTGGGGTGTGTCTGATAGACAGATCTATGGCCCGCCTGCTAAACAGTCCTGTCTGATGTTGGCAGAGTCACTGCAGCATAGACCAGAACTGCCCCTTAGCTCAAATTAGTTTGATCTGCCAAGATCAGTGGATGTGAATAATTAAATACCCCGGGCCGGGAAAGTACACTTCCTGTCCCCCACCCTGCTTTAATAAAATAACTCCACCAACACACGTCAACAGGACGTGTATTGCATGCGTAAATCTTGGCTGTGTCTTCGGTTAGCACTTTATATGGTGTAATATAAAGCTGCTCTGAAACCGAGTGCCCTTGCCGAGCATCTGTCGTGACTGTTCACTGCCAGCTCCATGAGCTGCTTCTGTCCTTAGCTTTAATGGCTGCTGCAGGTATTACTGCACTGAGTGACTCTGTTTAAAGGCCCAGGTTTACTTCCTTTTCCATGTTTTCCATCTTGTGTGTGGACACTGTGGACCCTTCTGTTGTGCAGTTTCACAATTCATACAAGCAGAACAATCTGTCTGCGCGTGGACAGTGTGTTCAGACCTCTGAAGGTTCTCTTTATGACGAAGTGACCACATGTCTGAGCAGAACGCAACCAAGAGAAATTTACTTTGAACTTTAATTAGAGAAGAGTGGTGTGTACTGTATTTAGAGTTTGTTTTGGTGTTTAAATGTCTAGGAAAAGGAATACTTCGCCCTAAAATGAAAATTTGATTATTATTTGATTATCATTTGTTGTGTCACTTCAAGCCTGTATGATTTTAAATCTTTGAAATATGAATATAATATTTTAATTAAGCAATAAGGTACGAGAGGCGGTGCTGTATCGTGAATAAATCACGGCTGAAGGGCGTTGTTATGCACGACGCGAAGCGGAGTGCCTGCAACCCTGCTTTTATAAAACGGTTACCACATAATAAAAATATTAAAATCATATTTATTATGTTATATTATAATGTTTTCATCAAGTAAAATCATCATCTGCCTTCCGCTGTAAAAAGTAGTCCCTAACGGCAACAGAGTGCTTCTAAGTGCGGGGGCTCAATGATACACAGAACCGTTGAGTGAAGCGGTTGTAGCCGTGCCAATCAGAATTGAGGAATGGAACTAACCGTTTTATAATGAATGGTAATATTTTTGGTTGGGTGAATTCACTACAATGGCAGCATGTCTCACTGTAACACTTAATAAAGCACCAGAGAGTGTCGGTAAGACTGTTTGTCTCATTGTTTTCAATTTGACAGTAATGTCATGGTGTTCTCCAGACAGGGGCTCTGCAGTGAATGTTGTGAGGTACATGTGCAGAAGCTGCTTTTTAGAGCAATGTGACCAGAATTGATGGTACTGTTGATGTCAAGTTTAATAGTTGGTCAGCGCTTTTAGAGAGTCCCTCATTCAAGTAGATAAGACTTGGATGGTCGCTGAGTGACAAGACTTTCCTTAAAAAGACTTGGGCTGTTTTGACTTGAATCACACAGAACACTAGCAATGTGGTTGTGTTCTGCATGAGCAACATAGACTTTTTCATGTTTTTAGTAGAACCTTTGAGCAGGAAACATGAATGGGATCAGTCTGATGCATGTACACTTATGACCAGCTGATTTGGAAAAGATATAGAAGTAATGCTGAGTAAAAGTTTCAGCTTGTGTCCTGCCCCAGTTCAAATGAAACTCTGAACTAAACACTGTCACGAATGAAACACTGAACTGATCACTCTCACGAATGAAACTCTGAACTGATCACTCTCACAAATGAAACTCTGAACTGATCACTCTCACGAATGAAACTCTGAACTGATCACTCTCACAAATGAAACTCTGAACTGATCACTGTCACAAATGAAACTTTGAACTGATCACTCTCACGAATTAAACTCTGAAATGATCACTGTCAGGAATGAAACTTTGAACTGAACACTCTCACGAATTAAACTCTGAACTGATCACTGTCAGGAATGAAACTTTGAACTGATCACTCTCACAAATGAAACTCTGAACTGATCACTGTCACTAATGAAACTCTGAAATGATCACTGTCAGGAATGAAACTCTGAACTGATCACTCTCACGAATGAAACTCTGAACTGATTACTGTCACGAATGAAACTCTGAACTGAACACTGTCACGAATGAAACTCTGAACTGATCACTGTCACAAATGAAACTCTGAACTGATAACTCTCACGAATGAAACTCTGAACTGATCACTCTCACGAATGAAACTCTGAACTGATCACTGTCACGAATGAAACCCTGAACTGATCACTGTCACCAATGAAACTCTGAAATGATCACTGTCAGGAATGAAACTCTGACCTGATCACTCTCACAAATGAAACTCTGAACTGATCACTGTCACCAATGAAACTCTGAAATGATCACTGTCACAAATAAAAACTCTGAACTGATCACTCTCACGAATGAAACCCTGAACTGATCACTGTCACCAATGAAACTCTGAAATGATCACTGTCACGAATGAAACTCTGAACTGATCACTCTCACGAATGAAACTCTGAACTGATCACTGTCACCAATGAAACTCTGAAATGATCACTGTCAGGAATGAAACTCTGAACTGATTACTGTCACAAATAAAAACTCTGAACTGATCACTCTCACGAATGAAACTCTGAACTGATCACTCTTACAAATGAAACTCTGAACTGATCACTCTCACAAATGAAACTCTGAACTGATCACTCTCACGAATGAAACTCTGAACTGGACACTGTCACGAATGAAATGGAACTGATCACTCTCACGAATGAAACTCTGAACTGATCACTGTCACGATTGAAACTCTGAACTGATCACTGTCACGAATGAAACTCTGAACTGATCACTGTCACGAATGAAACTCTGAACTGTTCACTCTCATGAATGAAACTCTGAACTGAACACTCTCACGAATGAAACTCTGAACTGAACACTCTCACAAATGAAACTGAACACTCTCACAAATTAAACTCTGAACTGATCACTGTCACGAATGAAACTCTGAACTGAACACTCTCACAAATGAAACTGAACACTCTCACAAATTAAACTCTGAACTGATCACTGTCACGAATGAAACTCTGAGCTGAACACTCTCACGAATGAAACTCTGAACTGATCACTGTCACGAATGAAACTCTGAGCTGAACACTCTCACGAATGAAACTCTGAACTGATCACTCTCACAAATGAAACTCTGAACTGAACACTCTCACAAATGAAACTTTGAACTGAACACTCTCACAAATTAAACTCTGAACTGAACACTCTCAGGAATGAAACTCTGAACTGAACACTCTCACAAATGAAACTCTGAACTGAACACTCTCACAAATGAAACTTCTGAACTGATCACTGTCATGAATTAAGTGACAGGTGGTCTCTGGATTTTTTGAAGGTTTGGCCTTTCAAACAGATGTGTGAGCTACCGAACACCTCAGTGTAATTAGACACCAGTCACTTCTATTCTCATTTGATCTATAATTACTGCTGGATTCAACACACACACACACAGGTTCTACAGATGGTTGGCCGATGTCAGGTTTATAAATGCAGGCAGTGTGGCGCAGATTATCTGCTCTGCAAATAAAGTGTATTTATAACTATGTTTGGTGGAAAATCACAGTGGCTATCTTTGCCCAAGCAAAGAAGAATCAGTTCAGTTTATTTGTTCTGCAGTATTAATGTGTTTATTGCAACTTTGCTGTAATGCTTTTATTGTAAATTAGTTTTGACTATTGAGGCGTTATGTATAAACTCGTTGTTTATAAACATTTGGAGTGTTTCTGACTACCTTTGTAAGACACAGCTCGAAACTCTTAAGCCTTCAAATGAAGTCATGTTTTGCCAGTAGAAAACAACCTAGTTTTCTAATCCAAAAGTGAACCAAACTCAGTCCTCATTGCATTCACACTGTACATGAGTGGACTCAGATCTGTTTTTGTTTGTCACTCCACTTTTCTTTTACGCTGAACTCAGACTATTTGAATATTACATTAAAGTAATATAATGCAGAATTATTATTATATTGTTCAGCTAATTTTTGTACAATAGGAGTCTCTAGTTTTGTCTAGTTTGTGGTCCAGGCGTCGTGTTTTGCATTTATAGTGCGCATTATAAGTGATGTTTGCACTAAGACCTCTGAAAACACAATCACAAGTATGTGTAGTATACTACAGAAGTGTGTGCTGTTGCTTCACTCACTCACACAGAGAGCAGATTGTTCAATAAAGCACAGCCTTTTGTTGCTGAAGGCCATATTGCAAATCAATTTTATTTGGATTATTTGTGCAGTCTTTCTTGGCAGCTGTCTTAGTTTTGACCTCTGCAGTCATACAACTTGATCTCTGTCTACTTAAAACAGCCAAGACCAACATTTAAAAGACATCAAGATTATGTTCCAATAACATGTCAATACACCAAAAAATTTTGCTTCCCTAGCTCATATCATGCAAAGACACTGTATATTCAGACCAAATCAACAAATGTATTTGAGTTATAGAGTTAAAAGTATCACAAACTTCTCAATAGTGGCCAAAATGAAAATTCTTTCATCATTTACTCACCCTCCTATATTCCAAGCCCATATTTTATTGTTTATTGTCTCTGAGGAACACAAAAGAGGATATTTTAAAGTACATTGGTAACCAAACAACAGCGGCACCCATTGACTTCCATTTTACGAACACAAAACCACTGAGACATTTCTCACAGCATCTTCTTTTGGTTAAATATTAATTACATGGTCTGTGAGTTATTTTAAGTGTCGCACTGAGATAGACCTATTGTGTCCATTCATCTGTTGGTTACTTTTACTGAGAGTGTAAAATACTGTGAGTTTAGGGTAAACAAATAAATAAACACCATAAAGATTTCATTCAATTAGAGCATTAAATTCCAAACGATAGTGTGTGTGTGTCTTGTTGGTTCTTATGGTAAAATGTGTAAGCTGTCTCTCTTTGTAAGTCACTTTGGATAAAAGTGTCTACTAAATAAATAAATGTAAATGTGTCTGTGTGTGTTCTTGTGTGAGTGTTCTTGTGCGTGTTCTTGTGCGTTTTCCTACTGTTAAGGATGGTAAAAGTCACACAAACCTACATTATGGGACTGGCCAGAAGTCCCCATGAGGGAAAATGATTGTTAAACATACTAAATTATGCTGTTTAAAATGATTAAAATGTGAAAAGCGCATACAGTTTGTGCAGTGTATAAGTCATTATGTCAAAGGAAAGTCCCCACAAAGCATAGCAACCTAACACACGTGGAAGTGTGTTCTGGTATGTTACAAGGACACAAATGTGTATAATGATGTGTTTTACAATGTAAATATGGTTTATGAAGACACTTTTCCTTATCCACATGAGAGTCTGATTCTACAAAGTAAGACAGTCCGAACCCCCTCTACCAGTCTGCTAAGCTTTATTAAGGATTATTATTCTTATTATTTATTAGTCAGTCACACTACAAAGAGCCCTCAAAGCAGATCAGTGAATTAAGTCTGAGACTTAGCAGAAGTGTGACATAACTGCGGTTGCTGTGGAGCAATGCATGCTGGGAGTTCTGCTGCTCTTGTGGGGAACAGATGGACACGATGATGCAGTAGTCCATTGGCTCTCTCCACACTGTAAGGCATATTGTCTGATGACAAACCTGCTGTGAATAATATTAATAAAACCTTCATCTGCTCATCTGAAAGAGGACGCAGGATTTCTCTTTGTGATGAGAGTTCTTTGTACTGTGTCGTAAATCCTCATGCTTGTGTGATGACTGTGATCTTATGTCAGTGCAGATGAATTTGTTCATCTATTTCAGACCTTAATTCAGAGGTTAGCCAATCAAAAAGAGATCATAAGTGTTATTTATTTTATTAGTTATTATTTATTGTTATTGATGCTGTTCTTATTATTATTGTTACAGTTTACAGTGGCAGAAATTGTGTCAAGAGGCCAATGGACAATTCATTAAACATGAATGAGCATGTGGACAATAAAAGTGAAAAACAAAACTATTTCTATTTTTGGCACAAATCTATAAAAAATACAACTATTTTTGTTAGGCAACTTATATGACTGCAGTCTTCATTTGAGTTTACATGTTTAGGTATTTTAAATGGATGTACATTTTAAATGTAAATTTCTTAAGGCTTTCTTGTTGCCGTTTTACCACTGACTCCTGGAGATAGCAAAGCTTCAGCCAAAGCTCGTGATGTTGAGGTAACAGTTGACTGTTGTCACTGGCAGTTTGCACCAGTCTATCCATGATGATGCTTCATTGAACCTGTTGTCTGTCTGATCACAGTTTCACAGAGGCTGTATTTACGTAATAAACCTGCTTCCTCAAGTCTATTACCAGACGATTGCATTATTTCTCCCAGTCATCATGTGTTACAGAGGAGTAGTGTGTGCTTTGAACACTTTAAATTATTGACTCCAGCTGAAATCATTTCTCACCACAGATCTGTGAATTACTGTGTGCAAGTACCACGATCTGTGATTGTATCCCAGTCTTTATTAACATACAAACACCTCAGGAGACTGTATACATTTCACAGTTAGACTAGTGTGCAGCTGTGTGCTTCAAGGGCACTGCAGTGTTATTTGTTTGCTGAAGCTTGGCTTGTTTCCTAATCACCTACAACAGTTTTGTCCTTGTCCTCTAGCTTGAAGAACCAAAGCTAGTGCTGGTTATCTCTATCTGAGGCATTTGCACCAGACTGCAACCCTAAAAGGAGCTTTTTTGAGCTTGTGTTTACTGTGATGGTGAATTACTGGCTCATATTTTGCCTCACAGACACGACCAGGTTTGCCAGGCAGCCAAACATCAGCTGTGTGAAATACAAATGAATCCATTTCAGTGTTCATTTCAAAGTGGGAGGAGTACCACCCACATCCCTGTCTCCCTCTCTCTCTCTCTCACCCTCTCTCCCTCTCTTTGACTCCACCAGTCATTGACGTGTTGCTTTCAGGGAATCTATCGCTCTGTATTCAAACAGTCAGAGAGTGATGCAGGAGAGAGCTACTCTGCTTGTGCCTTGAAGGCAGAGAGATTTCAGTGTCGTTCATCTTTTCGTTTACACTCTTTCTTTCCTTTCTCTCGGCTCAACGCCTCCTCTCCACTGGTCCCTCCTGCGGGGAAGAGAAATTCACAGGCTCTGGATCAGATCCGTCTCCTCTGTGTGGCTGTGTACATGTGAAGGGTTTATCCAGAGGGAATGATTGGGGTAAACAGTGTTCAGGGGACCAGTAAGGTCCGCATGCGGGCCAGTGGTTCGGTGAAATATGGCAGGGAGGAGTCAGTCCGGCGTCAGCCACAGCACAGATCCAAGTCCCTCAAGATGTCCAATTCAGCCGAATTCAACACTGCACCGCCCAAAAAGGACAAGGTAAAGTGTGCGTCTGACATTAACAGTTATAAATGGCAAAACTCTGCTGTTGTCTTGCATGCACCCAAAGCTTAGTACTGACCAATTAAAACTTGTTAAGTGCAGATTGGGTGTTGTGTGTACTTCAGTGTGTTGCTTCAGTGTTTTGCCCACAGCACTAGACGTAATACTTGCATTTGGCAGAAGCGTTTGCAATTGAACGATCTTTTCGTCTTTAGACGGGATTTGTGTGTAGCAGACGGATGACAACTTGCTTCTTGAAATGACGGACACTTTGTCAATGTCTCTTTCTGCTGTTTGCAGTGGTTTTGATGATGATTGCGACGCATGGTATTATTATCAGATTACTGAAGTGGCATTATTGCGTTACCTTGACCCAAGTAACGTGTCTCATACCTCTATTGTGGCAGTTTTCATCATTCATATGCTTGTGTTGGTCATTAACAGTTTTAGTGTTCATTTGTTTCCTGTCCAGCGGGGGGCACCCTACTGCGACGCAGACATCTCTGCAGATAAATACACATAAACATTAACACATTCTTCTTGATAAGTTAAACTTATGTAGTGATGTTGTGTAGTAACCAAGTTACTACCAAAGTTACTTCACATCAGTGGATGTGCATTCACATTGGTTTCAATTTATTTAAAGAAAGCTGGTTGGAAATGACACTAGGTATTGTTAGTAATCATTCACAGCACATGGACGTTTGGCACGTTTAGGTTTAGCAGGACCAAATACCATATTTTGGAATTAGTTATAAGGTGTCGTCACACCTCGGATTACATTCAATTATTCAGTGATAAGAATTATTAAAACACGTCAGCAGATGTACGGGCCATGACCCAGCGGTGACCTAGCAGCTTCACGTTACATCTGCTGACACGTTATGAGACATCAGCTTGTGACCAGCGTCTGTCACAGATTACATCAGTGTACATGACGATCATGTGACAGATGAGAGGAGAATATTATTGGACACATCAGCGTTACAGTCACATGACGATCAGGTGACAGATGAGAGGAGAATATTATTGGACACCTCAGCGTTACAGTCACATGACGATCATGTGACAGATGAGGGGAGAATATTATTGGACACATCAGCGTTACAGTCACATGACGATCATGTGACAGATGAAAGGAGAATATTATTGGACACATCAGCGTTACAGTCACATGACGATCATGTGACAGATGAGGGGAGAATATTATTGGACACATCAGCGTTACAGTCACATGACGATCATGTGACAGATGAGNGGAGAATATTATTGGACACATCAGCGTTACAGTCACATGACGATCATGTGACAGATGAGAGGAGAATATTATTGGACACATCAGCGTTACAGTCACATGACGATCA
>JAZGTJ010006386.1:0-25050 GCA_036877575.1 Botia almorhae | reverse complement strand
TATGTATAGAGTCAGTCTTCACTGTTAGTGTTGTTAATAAGGAAGACTATAATTTCAGAGTCATGTATCCATCCATTGTGGAATATACTGTTTTCTAATGCAAAGATAAAATGCAGTTATGTTAGGTATTGAGTTATCAGCCAATGCGTTGTTATTCACTGCGGATGATTTGCAATATCCTTAATGCCCATAAATCTAATGGTGCAGTTCCAAAACAAATTAAACGTTGCTTGGTTGGGAACTTTATTTGCCTTCTCATTTGTTTGATAATAACCAAACAATTTGATTGTATGTAAAGCAGGAATATGTAATCTGACACCTATGTTTTCATCAGATTAAAGTCCCATTAAAAATGGTGTTTTGTCTGGTCCATCCAACATTGAATGTGGTCGGGGGGGTTAAAGGTGGGGCTCTGTTTTCCAGTTGCAGCCGAACAGCACAATTGTGTTGTGTAATAGTACATTACGTAATGAAGAGGTCTGCAGCAGCACAAGCGCATTACTGCGGCTCAGTCGAGCGTAGTGTCCCACGTGTGTCTGTGTGCAGACCATTCATAAGCCCTATATAATTTTAACATGTTTAATCAGCCTGTTCTGTTTGATGTTCTATTTACTTTAAGCTTTTACATACACTTTAAGCTTTTCATACATGTCCGGTAGTTGCTTGAGTCAAGGGCCAGAATCTGTTCTGGTGGCTTCAAGTGATAGTTCACACAGAAATTGAGTGATCATTTACTCACCCTTGTGTCATTCCTATATGCTTGCTTGCGTTGAGCACAAAGAGTTATTTAGCAGGGTGGGAGTTTTTCTTTTGTAGTCCACACAAAAACAGGTTTTGGAATGACATGAGAAAATGGGAGAGTAAATGAAGACAGAATTTTCATATTTGTGTTTTTGTAGGCATGTAGCCTATATTTAGTATTTAGCCTATATTACTATTAATACCCATGTCCCTTCCATAACCTTAAAGAGGTTTCATAAGTGGTGGCCACTGTAGATAACCTGTTATAGACTTTCTCAAATTCCTAACATTGTTAGTAAGTTAGAGAGTTTCTTCGGAATCACTGCAACTTATTATTGCTAAATATTATTGTGTAAAAATATCTCACATGCATGGTCTGTGTTTTATCTTACCCTCCACATTGCCTTTCTTTCTCAAATGTACTCTTCCTTCTTTGTCTGTTTGCACTATTTATTGGGTGTCACAGCTTGTTTGACAGCTAGTGGGGGAATTTCTGTGATTTGGGTTACTTTCAGGGCAAAATGTGACTTTTGGGGGAAGGGAGATTTGGGAATGTCTTCCATGTTTCTCCTTATAGAACAGGGAAGTTAGTCATCTGCACTAAGAAGTTATAAGGTCTTTACAGAGGGTAGGTTATTATATCTGGATGCCAACAGAGTTAGACTTAAAAACCTCCAGTTTATAGCCTCTGTGATGTCATTTATGCATTTGGAGAACTGGGAGGTTTTGTGCTTGACTGGTGATTTCAGACATTGCACGTCTTCATAGTTGCAACCCTGAAAGTGCGTCAATGCTACGATTTGTTGCTACAAAGCCACATCGTCACTTTAGAGTAACAGAGCCTACTATGAGTAAACCAGGAAAACTGATTGCATATCTGAGAATGACATTTAGTCATGCATGGTGTTCGTTCCCTTTAAGTTTTATGTGACAGTACACACAGAGTTTGCATAATAATGTATAGCTGCAAGCTATTTCAAACAGCATTTGTACAGGATCAGCTGCATTAATCATAAGAGTTAAAAAACTTCTCTTTCATAATATGGTTCTTTCCTCTTGCAGTAAAAGAATCTGTTTAAGAACTTTATTAAAAAGTTATTATGTCACGTTACTGTATGTGACCCTTAAGAGTTTGTTTTGGTTTCTGTCATTGTAATGCGAACTGTGTTGCTGGGAACAACTACATCTTTAACATTTACTGACATTGTCTCAGAAGTTTTATTATGGTCATTACAGAATCTAATGATCATGTCTAGGGCGCAATTGTAATAGCAACTAAATAATAGCAACTAAGTAGGCTACACTACTACACAACTTTCTGAAATATGGTTAAGTAGTTATGCATAATGACAGCTATACTGTATAATCAACAGTTTTCATAGGCAACTGTTTCATAAACAAGTTAGTTTCACTTTTTTCATACTAGCCCAGTCTCTTTTTTTTGTATAATGAAATTTGTCTAAACGCAAATCAATATTGCGTTTATTTAATTATTTGGTAGTTACCCAAAAAAATTACAGTCATTTACATTTTTACACAACAATATGTGCGATCAAGACCTCATCAGGGTATAATTTGTGGTAATATCTGGCTTGCTAAACATTGTTCTAGTTATATAGGCTAGTCATGATGTACACATCTTTTCTTTATCCTCATTTTTATTAAATGGGACAGTTTACAGTTTTTTCTTTGTTATTTAATTTTCCAAGTCATTTCCACTAAAAGAAGATTCTTACTGTTCTTACAAGTTTCACTAAATGGACACAGTTTAACTGCAGAGGAAATGTGATTTTATGGGCTTGATATAACGTCAATGTTCCCTGAGGTTGCAAGACACTTTCACAACAATGGCAGGGCTGGATACAGCTGCTGTGTATCTTGTTACACATTCTGTGTACTTCCACTTGTGAACAAAAGATCCGTAACAAAAGAATGCATTGCAAGCAACATGCATTCAGCAGCAACAGCTGTTATTAAATCAATGTGATTCTGTCTCTGGTCAAAGCATTTTTTGAATCTGGCTAACAAACAAATAAACAAACACAACCTGTACAACCTAGGTGGTTGTGGGCAGGTTTGTATAACCCTGTTGATGACATAAGAAAGACAATTCTTTTTACTTCAGTTAGTGCTGGTTAATTCACTCATTGTGTATTTCGCATTCATGTGCCAATCATGTGACTTTTGTGACGTCATTTCACATTCTTGTGAGATAAAAGGAGATTAATGTAGCCTTATTGCACAAGTATGAGATAACAAAATTTAACACACACAAAACACATTTTAACCTGTTTATCTACTACTAGTACTAGCACTACAGATTCACTTTAGACTGAATATAAACATACTTATTTAGGTTTTTACCAAATCTGTCAATAAAAATGTCTTTAAAACTTTTGTCTCAACTGGGCTACTCTTTCCACAGGAGCTCTGACAAAGGTCAAAGAGAGTCAGAGGCATGTAGAGGAGGGGAAGATGGAGAGCCAGCAAGCCGAAGGGATCAGAGAACGCTGCAACATCATCTCTTTTGCCACGATGGCAGAGATCCAGCACTTCCATCAGATTCGAGTGCGGGACTTTAAGGTCCAGATGCAGCATTACCTGCAACAGCAGATCAGCTTCTTCCAGAAGATCACAGGCAAGCTAGAAGAGGCGTTGCAGAAGTACGACAATGCCTAGATGGATTAGACAAACAGAGCCTCGTCTTTTACAGCAAATATCTAGGCAAGAGTCATCCAGCAATATGACCAATCATGAGGCAAACAGAGAACCTTTCTGTCAATTATTGGTGAATTCTGCCCCCACAAAATGAATGTCAGTTATAAGCAACTAATTAATGCTTGGAAGAAGTATATAATGAGATGGTGACTTTATTACTCTCTGAAAAAGAAATTTCTAAAACCGTTCTTTGATGGCTCACTGGTTTGACTTGTTTGGACTGTATTGTCCTTGTGAAACTAATAGGGAATACAGAAACGTACACAAGCGAGTCAAGGACACAGGCATGATCCTAAAGTAGTAACTGAGAGTGTGTTGTCTTTAGTCCTGATACTGTTGTAATGTTAGAAAATGTCGCATTATCACACAGTTGAGTGATGCGTTCATGTGACTTGCGAGACTCCTCACAGCCCCTCGAAACACTTGAGCTCCTCTTAGCCATTGACCGATTAAACGTTTACAGACCTTAAAGGGCCAATGACATCACTGTTGTGCCTTTTAATTCCATCGTGTTGCTATTTTTATAAGGTCTTAAAAAGTTCTATATGTATTATTCTTATTCTAAATTTGTTTTTACAAGGTTTGATTTTATTTTCTCATACAAATATCATAATATGTTTAATATGGCAGGATAATATAGTAGCTGTCTGGAACCGTGAGCTTCAGTCATGCGAGTAGCCATGCCATAATTTGGTATCCTGACAAATTTTTTTCCCCGTCATTTTGGGTCCAATATAGAACACACGGTGCATTGTGGGAAATCCCCAACACATTACCTGTCATGACAGAGACATTAATATGCTTGACAAATGTTCAGATGTAATGTGAACAAAAAGCACAGCACACTCAGGATTTTTCTTTTGAGTTTTTAAAAAATCCTTTAACCTGCTGTGTTATCAACAACAAACAATTTTCCTCAGAAATAATGGTCCAGAAGTGCCCAGAGAATTTAGTTTATTTTCTACTAAAAGATTTTTACTTTATTCACTGTAAAACAAAAAACATACCTAGCTGTGCTGAAATGTTAAAAAACCTTTCAAATAAATTGTTCATGTGACTTTGCTTCTCGCATTGAATATGTTTTGTTTATTGTGTTTTGGGGTAGGCATCAAGTAGTCATACACCACATTAAATATTTTGCACAGTCTGATTGGTTAAGGTGGAAGGGTTCTGTGGTTCTGGGGACCCAAAGCTCTGCACGTCTCCTTTATCTGGAATATCTATCTCAGTCCAATCGCTAATCGAAATGGCACAAAAGGAACAGAACTGAGAATCACTGATCTAGGTTACATTGCGTGCAAGCGGAGACGAGCACCTTTCACACAGTAATCCTGCCAGCGTGGTGTTCAAAATATGGTGGGATTTGACTTTGTATCCGAACATACACGTATGCTCATACATATGCTTTTGGGGGATAAAAGCTGTCGCTGGCATCCAATGGCAGGGACACTGCGGCTATATACATATGGCAACATATATGTCTGAGGGATGATGGCAGTTCAGCGAATACACAACATCATTTTAGGAAAGTGTTTTGAACAATTTTAAAGCAGAGACGAAGCATGTCATCTGTAGCAGAATGTTATTATTGTAGTCAGAAAGTTCTGTGTGAATATCTGTATTCCTATTCTTATAGTTTTTCATATTTATTTACTGGTAATGTTACAACTACTCTTACTGGTAAATTGCCAGGATCAATTTACCAGTATATTTAAAAAGGCCTTGTTCACATATTGTGATAATTTACCAGTAAAGAGCATATGTATAAAAGGCTCTAATCATAACAGATGGAAATAGCTACATTTAAGGAAACGTCTTAATTCATTAAGTATATATCTCAGCTCTTTATTAAAAGACACTGACATGGACCCACAGATTCAGTTTAAACACCAGTGTCCTGTTAAAAGCTTTTATGAAGGGCTGTTTTGTTACTTTTGTTGAAGCATGTAAAATGTAAAATGGTTATGTATGAACGCTGCAATGCTGTATGATGAAAGATGTGGACATGCCTTATTTTCACACTGTATTTTAATAACCAAGATAATGATAGTCTACAGACACTTGTTATTGTTACATTGTACAAGCAATTAAACAAGTCATCTGCTCATTGAGCACTTTAAATCTTCTTTTATGGTCTTTACCACAAGAAAATAAACACTTTATGTTTACCTGTTGTGTTCTAGGTTTTTTTTTAAATATATTGGGTAGTTTAAATAAAATTTTAAGCAGCACCAGCAATATTTAACATAATTAACATAATTAATAATTAACATTTTAACGTTGACTTATCACTAATTAAGTAACTGGCTAGTAGTTAAATGACAATAAATATGATTAACCCAAGTTTTTAAAAGTGACTTCATTTAAAATACACTTTCTGTTATGCATGTATAGAACTTTTAACCTAAACTTATGAAGTAAAATTTAATAGAAGTCTTAATTTTATAAAAAATATAGTTACATAATATAATTTAAATAAAAGTTTGTAACAATATGTTTGGTCATTCCTGTCAAAGTGAACAGTTTTCTGTTTCTGATAAGGTAACGGAAGGAGTGCTCAATGTGAATGGCAACAAGTGCCTGTTTTCAAAGCCAGGCCGTGGGAACGCAGCCTGTTTGCCAGACCTGCCCGTTCTTCTAGTTGGCTCTGGCAGAGCCATTTTCCTCAGTACTGCCTGTAAACACAGAAGCACGCTCTGCTTTCAACAGGATGGGTCTCCGGGAGAGGTGCCAAGCAAGCCTCCTACTGCCAGACATGGGCAATCCTGTCCTGAAGTCACTTTGCTGGACTATATTGCTGTCTGTGGCATTTAATTTAATGAATATCACTATATAAATTACGATGTCAGTAGATCAGCATTGCATGTTGCATTTATATCACAATAGTTCCCTGAAAAGATCTGAACCATCATGCTTATTGATAGCTTAACTGGTGGAACATTTGCATTAGCTATTCCAAGGTCATGGGTTTGATTACCAAGAAATGCACATAATAGTAAAAGAATGTCAAGCTTGAATACCCTGTAAGTCGCTTTGGATATAAGCATCTGTTAATGCATAAATATACGTTGCTATTTTGTCAGCTTATCAAACACAAGGAGGCAATGCTTCGTAGAAACATGGCTAATGTCACATAAGGTCAATTAATGGAACATTATCTTGTTCCAACATCTGTTTAATTAGTGTTGTTTTGTCTTAGAAACTTCTTTTCAAGCTGCATCACTCAGCATTCTTCATCGGGAGCCCATCTGTTGTTTAATTAGCTGATCTTTGAACTACACTGTAAAAGCTCTTCACACCACTATGGGCAGATTTGTACTGTCACAGTATGCACATATTTATAAATTATCTCAAATGTTTCAGAAGCATCCAGTGGTGTGGCCATTGGAATGCTAAATGCCGGCTTTAGATGGCTTGACAGGAAACGCATTCCAGATGGTTTGAACTACAGGAACATGTTTCTCCTAAAGCAACTAATGAAGGAGTCAATTTTAATACCCATTTTTAATATATGGTATCCGTAGATTTGAAGAAATCTTTGTAATGTTAAAACACTGTTACCTTCAATTGTCAGGCTATTATATATATATATATCTATTGACATGGCTTGGTACGGAAGATTCATATTAACAGCAATTCACTAAAATTTAATTTATTTTTAAATTAGAATTTTAAATGTAATTAAAAGGACCATAACTCATGTCATGTGTACACATTTTGACCAGTTCATAACTGAGTCCAAACTTGTTAAACTTGTTTCAGGTCCGCCTTCCTGTGGAATGTTGCTTTCATAGGCCAAAAGGAAAACACATTTTAAAACTAAATTAAAATACCTCCCTAATAATTCAAGAATGTTACAGACAGTTGTTATATCATACCGGTTTAATGACTTACGAATGGCCTTCTCTATTGCTCATACCAATTTGCAACTGAAATACAAATGCAGTGAATGTTGCTCCTTGTTACATTGTTGATCACATTGTTTTGTGGTGATGAGAGTGTCTTTATAAAGGCTCAGAGGTTCACCTAGGTGTCTCCATCAGTTATAATTGAGCAGTTTTCTGCTCTTAATCTTAATTTTTAATGTGTCATGTTTTTGAGCACTATTATACAATCACTTCTTTATAGTTAAATAGTAAGTTATGTTGTTCAAAGAAATCTTTGGAGAAGAAAACATGCTCATGTAATTCTCAAAGTCCTTCAATAACTGTTCCAAAAAAGTTAAAAAAAGTTTGTTTATTGTGGACATCTGTACATGAAACACAAATCATGTTGTAAATTAAGCAGATATTACTGTCAATATTAGATTGTGTCATGTAAATTTCTTGCAAATATTTCAAGATATTTCAGGTTTGGTAAGATCTTTTATAAACCGTTGCTGTATTTATTGAATGATTGCACACAGCGATAAAATCTTCCAGAATGCCTGAGCAGTGCCAGGAACCTGCTGCCTAAAGTTCTGTTTTCAATTACAGGGCTTTGATGTGCATTGCATTACAGGTTCTTGAGAGCAGGTTTTCCAGAGCACCAACAGCTTACTTAAATCATTTGATTTTCAAATTTTCAATTCAACACAGTGAGAGGAAAACACTGTCACTGACAAAACAAAAAGAACAAAAGTCACATGGCTCTGCCATGGGCTCAGATTGTGAAGTTTCCTCTGATAGTCTTGGTGGTGAGATCCAGACGTGTGTATTCGCATGTATAGGCTGATCGAACATAATGGCCACTTGCTTTGTAAGTAAATTCTGTCTAGCTGGTCATATGATTTTCTTTTGATGTGTACTTTTCACATTATAGTACAGCTTTTAGTACTTGTATACTATATGTACACATTTCATTAACCTGATGTTACTTTGATGTTAAGTATATTATTGAGCTAATAAAATAGGGTCTTTTTAGACCCCGGTCAGAAGCTGATCTAATTTTTAGACTATATAATGAAAATCAAAGTTTAGCCTAAAAAATATCAGTCCATTCAAGCAATTTCTTTAGCCAATCTTTGCAATAAAATAAAGTTTTCAGTGACTGACCAGCCCTCAAACATAACAAGCAGTAATATCCCATGAGGTAATCGTGGAAGCATACAGCGGCCCATTAACTTGACCTGCCCACTCTCAAGTGAATTACAAGCACACTAAACACTGCCTAGACACACCAGGCTTTATGAGCAATACAATCATGAAACCTGAATTCCCAAATACCATTATTATATCTATTTTCAGCTATTATCACTGTATCAACAGCACTAATTTATTGCCCTATCACTAACCTTTCAGGCATCTTACCCTTTTACTAAATTTATAGCGTGTCAATACAATTTTATTTACTGATGAAACCTGCAGCTGGTTTCTGCTCATTTTCAGGTGAGGGAAGTTGGACTGAATCTGCATTTTGTACCTGGCAGAAAGCTCTAGAATGTGGGATCACTGAGCATTCTTCACTAGCATTTTGTCAATATAGCCCTGCACAGGAAGTCACTCTAGCAGGGCCTCATTCATGTTGCCCTGGCTGCTTCCTCCTTCCTCTGGCAGCTTTCTAAGAGCCCTGATTACACACACACACACACACACACACACAGACACACACATATCTCGCTGTGGTTGTACTGTGTTGAACCTAAAAGAATGAATTAGCTCCCATTAAAATAAACTATTAGGATAAATGTGGTTAAAATATATCATATTCATATAATTTTGGAGACAGAAGTCCATCTTCAGATTCAGATAGGGGGCCAGCCTGATAAAAACTGACACTGAGATGGTTAATGCTGTGATACGAACAACTAAACAATGTGCCTGGGTGATTCTGAAAGGATAATGTGCTGGAAATCTCCAAACATTAGATTTTTTAATATATTTTAGGATTGAGGAAACTGTGTACATGCGTTTAACTTGCAATTGAACACAGTCCTGCTGCCCAGTCTAAAGCAATGAATTAAATTTAATTCTACTGATTCATCAATCATGACTGCGCATGTTGATCCAGCACATATGCAAATCCTGTTTTTTCAAGAATATTCCAGGATATTATAGTTATTAACATTCATGCAATTCAATAACAAATAACAGCCTCACTCTCTTTTCAAAAGCAGAATTGTGAGGCCCTGTGGTTTAGATAAGCATCAAAATTTAAATGTCCTGTTTTGTCACGACAGATTAAAACCACTAACTCATTTACTGTAAATGCATTTAAAGAACCTTAAAAACAGTAAAGACAATCTCGCCCAGAAATGTGTGAAATTCTGTTTTTAAATATTAAATTTCCTGTTTAAACTTTTCTGCCTGTGTACTTTTTTGATAATGTAATGTCTAATATGTTTGCAAAGCACAGATGATTCAGTATCTTCTTATATTCTTCATGATACAAGGAAATTGGGTACAAAAAAAAACTGGAACAATAAAAATGAACTAATAGGGTACAGCATTTGTCTGAAAAACTATTTTGGGCAATTCTGGCTATGCAGGTTCAGTTTTTAGGTCCTGCATACCAAGCCTCATATGTAAGGTCTGTTTTGGCTGACATGATAAAAATCATTCTGTACCAAATTTAGTACTAAAGCCCACTTTAAACTATACGAGATATTTGATGAAAAGCATCTGTTGATGCATAAGGTTGTATAATATCTGTAAATTTGTTCCTTTACTGTAACTACATCGACCTAAAAAGGACTTTTAGTTAAATCAGATGATGGAGAACAACATCTTTCCCTAAACTCTATTCTGGTTCAACAAACAGCATGACAAAAAAAAACTAATTAAGACTGTTGCTGGGCAGCATTCCTTGGTCTGCAGAGCCACCTTAAGCTTATAATGTCTTAGTCTCTTTAGGGACCCTCTTTAACAAATCCTATGTCAGGATGAGTCCTTTAGTCAGTAGAGGCGAGTATGAACATGCCCAATCAGTGTGCAGAAGAGAATAAGAGCCTTTTCTTAGATACTATCCTGGAGTGTGACTAGACCCATCATTTACAGCAATTATCTTCATCGATGAGGAAAGAGATGAAAGGGGAGAAATTATTGTAGATAACAGATATACCGTCTTTACAACAGACCTGGAATATAATTTGGCCTTTGCACTTAAACATAATACATAAAAAGATAATTATATAGCACTTATATTGTCAAGCCTTTTTAGTGACACAGACTGGTAAGTAGTTTTAATATGTTGATTCAGGATTGCTGCATTTTCTCTCTTGCACTAATATTATACAGTTTGGGCTGAATTAAATTGCAAAATAAGTAGATAAATCACGGTGAATCATCTATCATTTAATTGTCAGTGTGAATCATTCTGACACAGAAGCTTTTATCAGGGTCAGATGGATCAGAAATCTAGAATCAGACTTTTTTGGCTATTACTGCTCTGAATTTTTGGAAAAATCTAAAAAGAGCTGTGAGTATTCTATCGAATTAGCATTCAACTGAAATACAGCTTTAACTGGTTCAGTGGACACAATACAGAAAAAAAACTTTAACTGAGCTTATAGCCTCTATTATTTCACCCCATTCTGTCATACTTTCCCTTAAGAAGTCCTCAAAACGTCATTGAATGGCTAATTAATTCTGGTCTGTGTAAAATACATTTAACTGCAGATGCAGCAGATTTTATTCAGTTCATCCACTGACTAAAGGCGGAACCTGGAGAGAAGCTTTGTGATTGATTAATGTTATACAGACAGTTATTAAACTCTTGAATACACCAAATTAGTACAAAGTTAAATTAAACCAACAGACAATGTGCATGTATGTCAAGACCATATAATTATATTTTGTATATAAATTTAGATGATCTAGAATATCAATGTTTATATTATAGCAAACTGAAATATCTATACAGTGTATTTTTACATTATCATGATGAATTTAGTGTGTATTATAATAAGGCTTTTATCATTTTTACAATGAGGTGTAAAACTAGCCTTTCGGGTTTCAGAGATGCTAGCAATAGCAAGATAGCTATGAAACCTTCCCACCTTCGGAGCGCCCTTCAAAGCCAGGCATCCTACAAAACACATGAAAGCATACATAGTGTGACACTTTTTATTTTATTCTAACTGAATGTAATAATTAAACAGGTATTTTATGGTCCTGCACGTTCCACAAAAAAAAGCGTTTTTGTGAACTGGTTCAACCAAATGAACCATTCCTTAATTCATTTAAGCAGAGCTCTCAGCATGTATCCTTAAAAGAGGCTGAAAAAGCCATTTTCAGTCCCTATTAACTGAAATCGCAGCAATTAAATCTAAAGGAATGGAGTATCATGGCAATTACATTGTGGCCTTCTATTAACTTCCAAGAAGGAAGAGACACGATTGTATAAAGCACAATGGAAAAAAACAGCAATTATAACCACAACATCAATATAAACAAAGATTTCTAAATCTGAAATGTCTATAGTAAATATATATTTTTAAGGCTGCAATGAGATTATATTTGGTCTACACAAGAAGAGCAGGTCGTGGTGACTGTTATAGTTCGTGCATGATTTGATGACTACCCGCCACACGAGGGAGCTATCGCGGTCGTGTTAAAACAGTTAGTGGTACCACAAATTTTCCTATCGAGTATATTTATAATATATTTTAAATCTCATTATTAAGTTATAAACTGGTTATT
The DNA here is from genome assembly GCA_036877575.1 of Botia almorhae. Lineage (NCBI taxonomy): Eukaryota > Metazoa > Chordata > Actinopteri > Cypriniformes > Botiidae > Botia > Botia almorhae. The sequence goes on along the minus strand of JAZGTJ010006386.1, from coordinate 12,973 downwards.
AAGTAACTACATATTAAGTTCATTAACTGGTGCTATATATCATATTGTTGTTGCCATTTTATAACAACAATGAGCCACTCGAGGCTATACAGTACAGTGAATTTACCGCAGGTAAGGTGTTTTAGGCAACCCGGCAAAATCTTTGTAAATGTATTTGGTAAAAAAGACTGAGTCATATTTTTTTCACTGTAGGACAGCATAGTATTAATGAGTCTTTCTGCATGGGCTTATCTGTGTGCTTTTACTACTCTGTTTCTAGTGAACATGGCATGGCATCTGTCATCAAAGGAATCGCCGGTAAATAAACCACATTTATTGTTATGATAATGATGTTTCCTGTGTAGCAGTTGATGATTTACCTTAACGATTGCCCTGTTGGTGCCATCTTATTGCAGAATATAACTGATTCTCCTGGGTAAAAACAGTAATTTAGTTCTCTATTATAATTTAGTTCCCTATGTAATTTTAATAGAATATACATAAATCTTTTTGGTCACAGTTTTAAACTTGCAGAACAATCTTCTGCAACAAACTGTTTTATTTGATCTCATAATAAATAATAATAAATATATACTCACAGCTGTTTTATGAAATATAATTGATTTAGGTTTCCATTAATCTGTTTCTGTCATGGTTGTTGTTATATGTTATTGTGATATGATATTATTGTGATATGATATGTTATTGTGTTAAATTACCTTAATTAGGTTTTGAAACAGCATTAATTTGTAGCCTATTCACCTTATCACAGTAACCACGTATGCTCTATTGTTCTTGAGAAACGGATCATATTGTTATTATTAGGGTGGGAGCTAAACTATGCAAGACAGAAGATATAAAATATAAAAAATATCTCATAAGTAACGGTGCCGCTGCATTGGTCCAGCAGGTGTCGATGTCTCCCGTGTATTCGCAGCACTACAGCGAGCGCTATGAGGCAGGTAGCGTCTCCCGCAGCGCTGAAATGAAGTAGCGTTGGAGCTGGGACAAGCTCAAACCTGAGTTGTTTGGGATGTCGAGTATTAAATATGGCCACTAGCTAGCTGCTCTGATAGAAACAGCAATCGCATATCGTAAAATATGGCTGGAAGGAGCGCAGAGGGATCTCTTTAGAGCGCTTCTCGCCGAAGCTCAACACATAAGCTGTTGGTCCGGTAAGTTCTAATGGATATGTGGATACATAGGAGACAGGCAAAACACGCATAAACACACACACTGGTGCTGCTGGTGATAGCTTCCTGCCTCCTAAATACAGATCCCCGTTTAACATCTTTATTGAACTGTGAAGTAGCTGTTCGGTTCATATAGATGTTTTTCAGTGCAATGCAGTCACTATGTATTCAAATGAAATGCACTGTCAGACGTGTATTGGTCGCGTGTAGCCGGGCTAGCTGCGGCTAATGTATAGGGAAACTCCGTTAGCTTGACAGCTGCAGGCAAATAATCCTGAATGTGAGGAGAAATACACATGTAGTAGTGTTTATTACTACAGCCTTCGAGTTAACTCATATATGTTATTATTATGACATACTTTGAGATTATTTTTGCGATGTCTAGTGAGCTGTAATTGTGTCATTGAAGAAATCGCTTCACTCGCGGCTGTAAATTTATTACTGCTTCCTGTCAATATACACATTTATCTAGATTTGCCTGGTGTGTTGTGTGTTGTGTGTTAATCTGTTTATCCTTTTATTTCTCCTTTTTTATTTATCATTTGGTCATTTTTTGTCTAGTCATTTGTAAAACAGCAACCAACATGCACGATTGTTAATAGCGTCTAGAGATATTGTAGTGAATAACACTACAAATAAACACATATTATGTAGTATACATAGTATATAATACTCTCTTCTAATGTATCATTAGGAGGCAGTATTGATTGATTAGGACATTATGTGGTGGTGATGTGCCGGACAGCTGCCACAGGTGAGAGGTCAAAGATTTGAGAACAGCTGTGTACGGCCTGAACGCGACCACACTGCTTATTTGTAAGCAATTTCACCTGTGTTGCTACTTTTTCCTAAACATACACAATGCTTCTTTTGAAAATCACATTATGGTCAAATTACAATGGTGTTTTATTATATAAATCGTAATATAAATAAATGTGCATGTCATTGAACCCGTGTGACGTTATTCCTATCGTCATAACATTGGCCTGGCTCCATATCAGTCTGACATGACATGATCTTTCTAAGGGCTATAAACCTATATAATATATAATTTTGCTTTGTTCAGCAACTTGCTGACACTTGTTTTATACGTTTTTGTTTTACATTAAGCACATTAGCAACCGTGATTTCTTTTTGTGTTACAATGAAAATGTGTTTCCCACACATGCTCATTAAAATCTGTGTTGATGTACTATGAGTGTAATTATGTGAGGATTTTACAGTAGAGCACAGTAATGCATATAGGTCTATGTGAAATTGTGAGTCACAGTGACTCACAGTGACTAACAGTGATAATAAATTACATTATCAGTATTATCAGTAAATCACATTTCATGTGATATTTTACATAATACAGATTTCAAGCTATTATTGTTGACTAAATGACACTGTTGGAAATGTAGCTCATTATATTTGCAAAGAACTTAAGGTGAAGTATTTTCTTTCAGGGTTAAATTGTATTTAAAGACAGTTCTGTGATTCTTGTTTTGGTTTATTTGTGTCATTGCAAGTTACGTGTATTATTCAATTCTCCTCACTTTGCTTTGTGCTGTTATCATTTTTAGACGAGAAGGCCCTTTTATATTCACTTTTGAATATTCAGTTGTGTCTACTATTTAAAACCAAACTGAAAAACTGTGATACACCACCTACAGTACGTATCGTGGTACTCTCTTGGTGTACCCCCTCATCCTGCTGCCCAACCCAGTCCTGGCCCGTTGTTGAGGTTGATTTCACTTAACAAAAATTTCACTTAGTCACAAAACAAAGTTTTCTTCCTTGAAATTTGATTAAATAGTTAACAGTACACTTTTAACAACTAACACAAGCTGTTTTTTTATATTATACACCAGGGCCTAAAATTTTGTGCTGGATTGTGGGTATTGTGCATATTTTTCTATTTAAGTTTCACGCTAATACAAAAATGTAATCAAACTACCTGCTTTCTTTTCCCAAACATCTAAAGCACTCTCTTATGATGATTAGAGAATCACTACTGTTGAATTTAGTTATTAACAAGTGATCATTGCATAACCACCACATGCTTGTTTAATGTTATTGATAAAGCCTCTCCCCCATACTGCCAATATGGTATTTCCTGGTATGACACTGGCCATCCCCCATGTTGTAACCACGTGGTAGAGCTGGTGACAGGGAGGATCAGCTGTGCCAGTCCCTGCAGGCTGCTTGGCTCTTTGGTGTACAGGTCTCCTGACAGTGCCAGTGAGGAGTGTGAATCGGAGCTCACTCCTACAGTGTCCTATAAATGGTCTGCCTTTCTTCTTTTCATAACGAACACAATGCAGATTAAGAGTGTTTTTTGTCTTTAACTTTTGGATTGAAATTGTGTCTGTAACAACAAGGGATGCTTGCAGATCACCGAAAGAACAGCAGGTATGAAAAAAACATGTTTGATCAGCATGTTTCCATGGTGAAAAGGCGTTTGTTTGCGATTCGTAGCTCTGTTTGATAGATTTGTGCAATGGTGGTCTTGAAATGGCTCTTTCTACTGATGTATCACACGGTGCTTTGTTGAGGGTTTTGGGATATATTTTGATGGTGTGTAAGATTGTATGCACTGTGGTAGTTGTTTTGATATAATTAAGAGGAGTACAAGTAGAGCACAAGTTAGCAAATGACAGATGGCAGGGATGGCAGTTAAACAATGAAGTACCTCATAAAGTGAAGCAACAAGAGGTTGCTGTGAATTTCATATCCAAAAAATGGTATAGTTTCCCAGTTTCCCAAGACTTTAATTACATGGTTTCTGGCTGCTCATTATGAATCAGGCTAGGACATATTTGAAAGCAAGGTCTTTTTTTAGAGTCTGACGCATTCAGCACAATGACTTTACAAAGAAAGGTACTTGTTACAGAACTGTTACAGAACATAAGAACAGAAGTTTATTCTGTTCAACAAGTTGAATCGTGGCCATCATTTTGGAGACTCAAGCCCAAGACCCAAATAGAAGCATAAACATCACTGCAGCTAAATTCTGAGTGGACAACTTTTGTTTTGCATTGTATGATGTGTATAGTGTTTTCATTGTTATATCATTTTTGTATTGATATTTTTCCTGTATTGTCAACTGCAGTAGCACATTACCATTCCTGTTGATACCTTAATTGTAGTGATTGGTTTAATCTAAAGAAGGGTACATGTACTTTCGTTTAGGCTGCATTGTAATCTTCTGTCAAAAGAATGTTTACAGAATATGTAAATAATTATTTTAAATTCTGTTGATAAGGTAAACAGAAAACAACAATCAACTAACTATCAAACAACAGTTAATGTTGAAAGACCAAAATTAATGTTGGGGAAAAATAAAGATAATACATATTTTAGGGGTTATATGAGGTTCATGTCTATCCTGGAGTCCAGTGGGCTATTTCAGATAGAGGCGGCTGACATTGTAGCCTCCTGTTTGTTTGCCTATTTCTACACTTTAGTCACCCACAAATGACGGAGATCTGACGTTTGTATTTACGTCACTCAATGTTCCCAAGAGACTTTGAGAGGCTTTGAGGAGGCTGAAGCTTTTTCTCACATGGTCCTTTGGAGCTTACTTTGTTTTCTCAGACAATCATTGGAGCTGACAGCTTTATAAGAAATGCCATGAAAGACTTAAAGCATGAAAAGCTAGTCATATACTACTGAGGATTTCATGTTTGAGCTACCTTGCTCTCCGTCAATTTGCATGTAATCTGCCTTCATATATGTCTCAAGGGAGGATTATACGTTGACAAATAGATGTGAATTTCATTTTTCAGACAGCTGTTAAGCTAATTGTACTTAAAACATTTACGCTTAGTTAACAGCACAGTTCTCAAACATAGGCATGTTTGGATTAAGTTCAAATTAGCTACTAAAGTATGTTGCATACAAAATTGGAAAGCACTTTCTTGATCTGCTAGTTGAGTTAGCCTGGATTGTGACAATATTTTTTAATAATGGAAAAATTAAGGCTGTGGTTTATCAGATGTTAAAGATTGATGAATATTTTTTATAATCAAGCCATTGAAAACACAATCTCTTTAGGACTATGGTGGCTATGGCCTTGGTTTGTATTAATGTTTACTTGACATTGGGGCTCGACAATAGAAAGCCACTCATTGCACGGACACTGAATTTAGTTTTCACATCTTATGCTTGAACAGATATAGCACCTTTAAATTACATAAAAAAATAACATTTGCAAGTATGCCTGTAAACCTGGTCTGTTATGCTGAATTCGTGAATTTGATCATAAAGTGAGTCTGTTTTTAGTGTTAATCAAACAACAAAGACCAAAGAAAGAAATCCCTCACTACTCTTAACTGATTATCTTTTGTAACTTTAATAGGGGTCAATATATTTAATTTATATATTGACTATACAGTGTTATTTTACATTTAGTTACTTAATTGCTGCACCTGAAAACTACTGTTAGACCAACCTGAAAAGCACTGTTTATTTCATTTTTATGTTTGTTCTGGTGTATTTATTTGTATTTTATTACTGACTGTTTACTTGTCTTATTAGGTTTATCGTATTAGGTATTTTTAGGTTACATGGGTCAAAAACAACGACAATAACTATGCCTAATTAATTTGATTAATATATTACTTTTTGTGGTGGGGTCGTAAAAAAAGCAAAGCAGTAGAAAAAATCCTTAGCATTGAGCCCTGCATGGGTTTATGCTTTTGCCAGTAGAAGGACAATGTTTTTGTATGTCAAATTAAAGTATGTTACTGATAACATTCCAACTGATTCTGATTTATTCTGTTGCTTGAGAAAATAAAGCAGGATGTCTGGGGAGCTCAACATTCTAGCTCTTGAAATAATCATAAAGGTGACTGACGTCTCAGAAACCAGTACATGAGCACTGAATGTTTAATGACTAGAGGAAGGAGCTACTTAAGGGTATAAACACTATTGCACCTTCTTACTTAGCGGAAATGTGGCACTTGAGATGTTTTGCTTGCAGTCAGTTCTTCACGTATAAAAAAATAATATGGTTTCAAAATCACAATTCACTGTCGACCAGATGAAAGAAATGCTGAGCAGTTCTATGTATGCAGGCCATGTGTGGCATCTCGGCAACCTTGCAGTTCTTTAAGTTTAGTTTGTTTGGGCGAACTGACAATTTTGAATGGCAGAAACTATTTTAGGGAAAGTTAGAGGCAATACAAGATAATAAAATTGTTTCTTTGAGGTCTTGGCAGACATTTCATGTTTATGCTGTGGCAGCAAAGCTGTTGAGTGAAAGTTTCTTGCAATAATATCCCAAAATTTAGGAAAATGAATATAATGCAGATATTTTTAGTCAGATGGATTGTGTTATTTGCCTGTCTGACTATCTCATCAGCTGTAGCTGATTCCTGTCTGCATTCTGGTCTTGTTTAATCTGTTTCCTTGCACAGATGTTGTGCTGTTTGCTAAGAGCATTGCTGAAGCTTAATTTTATAACAGCATTGTGCTGGCTCAAGTAAATGTCTGTCAGACGTGTGTCTTATTTTATTCTGCAGCTACAGTGATGTAAAGGTTTTGTGTGGTTAGTAACTCAGTCTTCAAACCAAGGTTTAAATCAGTACTACCCAGCTAGATTAGATGATAATAGATAACATAATTATTAGATAATAGATTTATTATCTCACAGCAAGGCATTTCTTACAATTTGAAGAAAACATGTCCACAATGTTTTTACACCAAGGACTGTTTTTGTACAGAAAACAAAACTATTCCAGTTGTCATAGGGACAGTCGTCTGGGGCACCCTGTGACCTATTTTGTGTCAAAAACCAAAATATATGTATCTGTGCGGATAGTTTCTGCTGCCACACAGATTCTAATTTTGTCTAGATAGACAACTAAAGCCTGCTTTTTTAAGCCTAATTGGTATGAAGGTTGTAACTACCTTCTGGCTTATTCCTCTGTGAACCCCTTTCATTTTAATTTATTTCAGGTGGTTGCATTTGAAGTTCTGTTTTGCCCTGGTTCCAGTTTGAACAACCTTTTTGTATATAGTGGAACCTGTATTTTAACCTTTATTCTATAACCTGTATTTGTAACAGCATTTATATATTTTATGTTTACATTGGACATGGCTTACGATGCATATAGTTTAGATTTTTAAGTCTTGTAATAATCCATGGTCCAGTTGTGATTGAGCACTTTAGTTAAGTACACCCTAAGAGATGACACCCTTACAACTATTAAGAGTTTTCTTAGCCTAAGGGTGGTGTTGTAAATCGGCCTGGGAGTGCAGGATATGTATTAACTTGTATAAACCAAAAATGCTGTAGTGCTTAAAGTTTAAAAAGTCAGTTCAGTTCTCTATGAATTGCAGCGGACTTGTAAATAAACCAACAATTAAAAACAGTGCAGATGGAATGTGAGAACACATTCTGTTTGATCTGTCCCTCAGTCTGTCTTTGTCAGGTTCACAGTCTTGGTTGCAAAATGGATTGCAGTGGTAGGCCAGTGGTGGGTATAAATTCAGTAATATTGGAATAAAATGCACAATATATCGACCTCTTAAGCCGCATTGAATTGTCATTTTAATGTTGTACTTTTGGTTTTCCATCTGTATTTACTGCAGATAATATGAACAGTCTAAAATGCTGCCAAGGTTGACAGATGAAACACATTTTCCAAAAACACACTCAATTATAATAATATCTCAATACTACTAATATTATTATTATTAGTAGTAGTAGTAGTAGTAGTACTGTTATTAGTAGTAGTATATTTGTGGAAAATGCTTTTTCAGATATTTACAAAGCTTGCTGTATATTATGTGTATATTATTCATACCTAACCTCAACCTCTGTCACTGTGTCCTTAAAATGGACACAAATAATATCTTTGATCCAATTTTGTGTGTGTGTCCAGCAGTATTTCTGTACCTGCAGCACAGTCATCATTTTGAGACCTCTCAACCAGAAACATTGCATTGTAAAAAATAAACAGGCTGAATTTGATCTGCAACTTATTATGTCATGTCAAGCCAGCATATCATATCATTTCATGTCACGTTAGAAGTAGACTCACTAATTGACAGTTTCCCTGACATCTTATTTCCCCCTCCCCTTTTCATTTCCTTTCTCTGTGTGTGTCTGATCTCTCAGGGCTGGCTTTGGCCTCAAGAAGCCTCTAAAGATGAATATGGTGAAGAGGATCATTGGACGGCCGCAGCAAGAGGAGTGTAGCCCGCAGGACAACGCGCTGGGCCTCATGCACCTGTGCCGCCTCTTCTCCGAGCTCTGCCACCCGCCACGCCATATGACACAGAAAGAGCAGGAGGAGAAACTCTACATGATGCTGCCTGTTTTCAATCGGGTAAGAGAGAGAGGACAGATTATTTAAAGTGACAGTGTCATTATTTATCATGCATCTGTGAAAAGGACAGTTTAACTTTTTTAACTTCTTAAATTATACCTTCTGCATTCAAAATACATCAAAAAGAGAATGCAGATGTAATAATAAGGCCTGTTCAACATATTGGGGAAGGCCAGGAAATGCATTTTTCCTTTTTTACTTTATTAAATCTCTATTTTCTTGGTCTCTATTCTCAAAACGTCCGGCTGTTAAAGAATAATACATACAGTACATATGTTCTTCATTGTTATTTGTCATTATTTAAAACATATATCCCTGTCTTTAAGCCAAGTTAAGCTTTGACTTTAAATGAAATTAGTCATGACAGTATTTACACCCTACTTTGACAAGAAGAGGACCATCTGTGACTAGCGCTTATTTTTCAAAAGCTAAGTAGCAGTAATGAAATCAAGTGACTTTCACTGCCTGGTGGAGAGCATGATGGTGCTAATCACACAGGATTAGTTAAACAGAAAGAATGTAGATGACACCAGTTACAGCTCATGATTGTGCATGAGAGGTCTCTGACCTTCTGCAGCCTTTGTGGATGTAGTAAGCACTTGTTGAACAGCATCTCTAGTTGCAAAGCAATCGTACATGATCAGGTGTAATAGAGCCACGTGACATGTTGTGTATTAGCATTAACACCGTGGTATGTCTTTGATATTCAGTTCTACAAATGGTTATGAGACTGGTGGCTTGGCTTTCAGTTTCAATGGTTCAAAAATGGCAATACTTTTTATACTGTGGATGAAAATCAATGCTTTGTATTAAAGAATAAAAAAATCAAAGGTTTGTATTAAAAGAGGTTTGTGTAAGCTCTTTAAATATGTGTGTGTAATTGTGTTGTTCTGTGACAGGTTTTCGGGAATGTTCCACCAAGCACGATGAATGAGAAATTCTCAGACCTGCTGCAGTTTACAACGCAGGTGTCCAGACTAATAGTGACTGAGATCAGACGGAGAGCGTCCAATAAATCAACAGGTACTTTGTCACACGCGCACACATGCCTCAGCTTACATAATGCATTACAAAGTCCTGTTCCATGTCTGTCTTGTCTATATGATCGTAAGAATCAATGGTCAGAAGAATGTTAGCACAGCATTTCCCAACTTTTTATCTTCCTCATTAAAACTTAAGTTTCCCTTCATCAACACCAAACCACAAATTCAACTTAACTAACTTAACTAACTTAATTAACCTTAACTTAATTTAACCTTAACTAACTTAATTCACTTTCCAAATATGACCTGTTGATGCTGAGGTTAAAAATAGTGAAGAACTACAACAACTGTTGTAGTAAAAAACGAATAAGTCAAAATTACTTTAGCTTACATTCCATATTCTTGCTTTCATATCTGTGGCTGTTGTGAGATCTTTTGGGTATTTGCTGATGTTTATCTTGATCCAGGATTTCTCTGCTGTATACACACACAAAAGTGTTGGCAGCTTGTCTTGGCACATGATGTACAGCAATGTTTATTTTTGGTACAAAGAGACTTGCAAACACCAGACTGAGCATTTCGTTGTAGCTTAACTAATGTTAACAGGTGCAACTTTTGATTTTAAAAAGGTATTAAAAAATGTGTAATATTAACTAAATAAAGTATTATTAACTAAGCCTGAACCATACATAAAACATACTCGAAATGTACTTAAAACGTACTTGATACATACTCTATAAGGTTTGTTCATGTTAACTAATATAGTTAACTAATGTTAGCAATGGAACCTTATTGTAAAGCGTTGTCTATACAGTTATTCTGTATTTGATTTGTTTATATTTCCATTTTTGTTTTATTTAGATTTTATTTGTTACATTTATTTATAGAGCATATAATAATACACTTCTGAATAAATCATATTCCTTATAAAATCTTCACTGGGGTGTCTCTGCATCGATATCTGTAACAGCCTGCATGTCATCACCTCTAACAGACTCAACGTCCTTCCCAAGATGAGGCCAGTCACACACAAGCTGACATGTGGAAACAGATTTGATCCACATGCACAGGCCTTTAAATGCGTCAGTGATTGTGTCTCTCTGTGTGTGCTCCTCCCACAGAGGCCGCCAGCAGAGCTATTGTGCAGTTTCTGGAGGTGAATCAGAATGAAGAGGCGAGCCGAGGCTGGATGCTCCTCACCACCATCAACCTGCTGGCCTTGTCTGGACAGGTCTGTGCATTTCAATGTGCTTCAGATTCAGCAATCAAAACGTGGCTCTTTATTTAGGTACAGCAAAATCTATAAATAGAATCAGTGACTCATACTTGTCCACATTTTGTCCCTGTACTGAGAGGCTAATGTTTTGACCAAATGCCTGAAATGTCAGACCAATACCTGACGTGTCAATCATCAAGAGATGAGTAGAGATCATCTAGAAATCAAGATACATCAAAAGATCCCTCTTACTTTTAAAGTTCCTCAGATGTATTCCTCCCTTTTGATGTATGTCAGTATGAATGATGTTTCAGGTCACTCTGAATAGAGGTGCAGGTTTTGTCACCCTGACCAGAACTGTTGATTAAAATGTCTCCAGATATCATCACTTTATTGATAGGAACACCTTGATATCTTCTGCTATGCAATGATCTGCTGTTACAGGTGTATGTAGAGGTTGTGTATATACCTCTCAGTGATATTAGTGACTTTCTTAAGATTATGGGTTGTGGGGTAAACTTTATGGTAAACGGTTAACAATTGGTTGTCAAATTGTATGCAAGTTTATTTGTTGGAATGTTTTCATAAGGCAGTTATGTCATTAGTTAGCTAAAGTCAGTTGTCTGCCATAGGTCTCATTTTATTTCTAATCTTCAAGGATCATTTATCTCGATAACATGTTGAAAAGAACTTGAGCGAAAAATAAATTGTGTAGAAGTGTAGATTTCCTGTGCTATAATTAATGATCTTTTTCAACCTATCTCTGTTTTTACTTTCTCTCTATCCTCCTACTGTTTACTTAAATAATATAAAATCAACATATTTATATATAATTGTATATATATATATATATATATATATAATTAATATAATTAAACCACTTTCATGTAATTATTTAAGCTTATATAATCTTCATGCTGGTCTGGTTTTAAAACCAACAGTACTGAGAGCTAAACCAATTTTTTTCAAATGCACTCTGTATGTTAATAAGATCTCGCCATAATCCAGATGATTATGAATTGGACATGCACAACTATCTTTCCAGGTAGGATTGTCTGTTTTTGAGAGGTTTTTAAGGGTAGAAATATGTTTGTATCCCCTGGCCCTTTGGAAACCAGAAAAGGACTCTATAAGGATGCTGTTCATGCTCAACATTCCCAGTGTATCCTCAAATCACCCTCACGGACACTCTTTGCTGTCTTAACTTTAATTCCTGTTGCGACAGCTCATGTTGCTGGTCTGTCCTCCATCTTATTCCTTTTTATTCACCAACAGTCAGGTGGTATTTTTCTGTGTCTGACATTTATCATATAGGGGCTGTAGTTGTCATGTTAACTTGATCCAGTACCACATTGTCTTCTAGCCTAAAGTCATGTGCTTAAGCATTCTGGTGAAATACCACAGAGAGAATTATTCCAATCCTTGGTGTAACAGGGGCAGCATTTCCTGCTTTCTGAAGTCACACTGGGGTTGTAGTTTCTGTCATGCCTTACTTTACTTTGCCTACAAGGCTTTAGTATGACCTGCCCTCGTTTTTTACCCAGTCTCTTACTTGAATTAAAAAGGCTCATAATATTTTTGTAGCAATTTTACCCTGACAAAAATGGTTTGTTTTTTTGGGATCATGGAGTCATGATCATGCAGAAATGCTAAATCTCTACTGTCTTCTGCTGTCTCATTTGTTTGAGAGCTTTGAGTATAACAGTGCAGCAGCGTGTTTAAGGTTTGGCATTGCTGGGAGTCTTTGTCCTCTGTCTGTTTTTTTGACCCATTATAAAGAGGTGTGTTTTTGTGTACCAGCCTGTTTACACTGATTCAAACTGGATCTATAATAAAAACAGCTAGGCGAGTTTGTGTAAGTGAGAGAAAATGACTTGCCAGATTAAACTGAATCCAACCTATTCCTGACTGTCCTTGAAAGCAGTTGATGGGATTTTATCCGCTTACATCAGTGTTGCATTGGCACCAGTAGCAGGATCTTGCTCTGATAATGTCAAAGTGACCGCTTATGTGTGTCATGTCCGCCTGAGCTTCTTTAAAGCTAAGCGATGACATCATCTGCCTTCCAACTGTGAATTTCACAAATGACTTGAGGCCAGAAAATGTTGTAATATGCTTTGAACACATTATGGAAACTGAGGTTTAAAGGCTTTGTTGTAATCCCTGTTTCCCCATTCTTGAAGATAGCAGATATGGTGATTCTTTGAACATGGTCTGAGTCACAGGATTGCATAAAAACACCAAAGCATTTCGTTCAGTTTGACTCACTGATTCTGTTTTATC
>JAZGTJ010006385.1:0-25052 GCA_036877575.1 Botia almorhae | reverse complement strand
TGTCATGGGCTGTATTCTCTCTCTTCAGCTGTATTTCGGAGTGGTTACTCTGGACAAAAATGCTTTTTCAGCTGTACTTTACTATGTAGACACTCAAAATCTTCTGTTTGCTGGCACACAATGACAAACTCATGAATCCAGCCCTCATAAACACACACACACACACACACACACTCCCTCTTTCTCTCTCTGATGGCTGACTGCACTGTTGTATGGTTTTTACCTCTTCAGATTGTTGAAGGCTTATCAACCATTTTCAAAGGTATCACCCTCGAGGGACTCCATTAGGCTCCACTCTGCTCACTTTGACATGAGCTGCAATGCATTCTGGGAGATTGAACTGAAGAGGGGACAGTTGGCAACACTCAACACTCTCATACCCAACTAATTTGACTGACTAACAAGATTTTAATTGGTCGTCTCTTTCAGAGGCACCGAGTTTCCAGCCATGAAATCAAATGCTTTAAGTCATACTCAGAGTGTTAATGTACTGTAGATTGTTTCATTGTATTGTTAACATCTGTATATCAGATCAGTGAGTGCTGAACCAGGCTTTGGCCTGAACACAACCAGCCCAAACAGACTGTAAGATAGTGGATTATACATATACAGCACATTATATTTACACATATACACATTAAATAGAAACGAAATTACTGTCACATCTTATGTGTTAGACTGAGCACATATTGAACATGTGATCTGACACACCGCTTTAGACAAACATTTTACAATATTTAGACTCATGACGTTGTTTTTGTTTCCTTTTGTTTCTTGAAGCAGCAGTTAAATCCATCTGGCTCAAATATGATCAGTCTGAAAACATATAATGTCAGTGTACTCACATACTGACAACACATAAAGCTGTACTGCTTCTCAACACTGACAGAGTCACATTATCACTTCATTTCAAAAGATAGATGTCTGAGGAGCACCATGATTCATTACAAACACACACACACACACACACGGTCCATCAGGCACACAAAGAGACATGGAGAAATGAGGTGCGCAACTGAGATCTGAGGAGAACAGACACGGAAAAGCACTTCAGATCTGGTTGGCCTCTGTCGCCCCTGAGAGCGCACAGTTGTGTCAGTGGTGTGTTTTCTGTTTTTGATGAAATATGCATTTTTAGGGCCTGACTCCCTCATCATTTTTGCAGCATACACACCATTCTGTGGCTACAATATGGCCGCTCTCCCTCGCAGCAGTACACTGCCTGTGTGAGAGTTTTCTCACTGTATCAGCGATTATTCTCTTTGACATCACCAGGCATGCATAAGTCCATTAGAATAATCTTTCTAAATCTCTCAATACCTGAGGCATCCCTGTGACACACTAATAAGTGCTCACTCACGCAAGAACACTTCTCTGTGATGTTTGTTGTTTGCCTTTGTAACAGATCTTTAAACTAGCTGACTATAAATTTGTAATGCATGTTATGTGTGTTAAGTGATGCAGGCTGAAAAACAGAAACCAACAAATAAATTATTACAGACACACATGAATAAATTATAAAAAGCATTGAGCTGTGATATATCACAGACAGTCTGTAGAGTCCTGCTGCAGTACACGTGTCTGTAGTGTTCATGACCCACAAGACTGAGAGGTCATTAAAGAGGAGTCAAAGAAATGACATCGCTGTCTCTCAAAGAAATGACATCTCTGTCTCTCTGTGATGGTGTTACAAATTCTCTCTCTTGTTTTTCCATTTACACACGCACACTATCTTTCACTCTCTCTCTCTGTAGCTTTGTGTCATCATAGGCATTAGAAGATGCTTAATTTTCTTCCACCATCAGCACAGATATTATTTCTTGTACAGCTTCATAATCCGTTTGCATCATGACCTCATTTATCATACAGTTCATGCAGATTGCAGATGCTTTTATTCAACACAAGCTCCACATCTGATGAGACATGTCTGACATGTCTGACCTTGACGCTGTACGCTCGGCCATTTTAGCTGCAGAAAAGCAGGAAGCATCTGAGTGTTGGCAGATCATAGCTGATATTTTGCGGTGCACTGGAGACTAACAACTGAAGACAAGCAGAAGAGTAAATCTGTAAATGTCACCGTCAGTTTCATGAATACAACATGTTGAAGCACAAAGCTTTAATGTTTCTGATGAACACACTCCTCTGTCTTCAGCTGTACAGTACAGTGCACACAAACACATGCATCACACAGATTGCTCAGATTTCAGAACTGGACAGCTCCTGCTCTGCCAGTGCGGTTGCATTGTTTCAGCACCACAAACACTGGACAGCTCCTGCTCTGCCAGTGCGGTTGCATTGTTTCAGCACCACAAACACTGGACAGCTCCCGCCCTGCCAGTGCGGTTGCATTGTTTCAGCACCACAAACACTGGACAGCTCCCGCTCTGCCAGTGCGGTTGCATTGCTTCAGCACCACAAACACTGGACAGCTCCTGGACACATTCTGTATTTACAGTAGTTTATATTGAGTTTAACCACCACTGACACTGATTAGCAACATTTCAGACCATATTTTCTCCCAATTCATCAAGAGTCACATTCACTCATTCAATCACACTTCACTCTTCAAATGCTCAGTAAGACAAGAGCCAGTAGCTTCAGGCTGCTCTGATACACCAAACCAAGACAGAGTCACCAGGGAAAGACGTGGCAAGACAGAGACGATGAAAAGCAAAATAAATAATGATTAAAAGGAAATGTAAAAGCAGTGAGCGCGGGAATGAGCCAACGACAGATAATGATGCCGTGAAGATTCAGACTCCATCCTGTCTGAAAGAGAGAGACAGCGAGAGAGAGAGAGAGAGAGAGATACACTTCACACAGCACAAAGCTCCAGAGTTTTAGCACCAGCAGTAAATGGAGAGTGACATTTTAAACAGTATGAATAATGAATACATGCAAGCAAGAGAAAAAGCAGAACTGAGGCATCCAGATGGTGATGAATGAGTGTGTGTGGCCAGACTGAAATACACCTTAAACACTGGCACAGTGGTGCAGAGAGAGACGTCAGAATACAGCACGTCAGTGTCTGTCTGAGAGGACTGTGACATTATGTCTACAGCAGAGAGCTGCTGGAATCACATCATCAGCCACATTGATCTGTGAAGTGCTCTCCTGATTATACATGAGGAGGAGACAGCGTGTTGTGATACGGGCTGCTGGATTCTCATTGCTTGTAATGTTCCTCCCAGCCAGCAGGGGGAGAGAGCGAGCAATCTCATATCACTGTCATCAGATCTTTACTGCTCAGCAGACCTCACACAGCACACATGTGGAGGGGTGCCATCAGGGTTATTCCCTTTAAACTGGATTGACAAACTGCAGGCACACTGCAGACATGTTATATAGCACAAATTACACACCATCAGTGAGTCAGTGGCTCAGTGTCACCCTGTTCCCAAAAAGCAGTATGAGCCTCTTACATGAATCTGACTTTCCCTTAGACTCTTAGAACAATCTTTGCCTCATGTTGTTCTTATTAATGACAGAAAACAAGAACTTCACCTGCCTGTGCTGAAGACATCTCAACCACCTGCTCGGCCGGCACATGACCTGACTGCTGCCTTGTTTGCTTTGTAATGAGTTAATTTTTGAGTTTGTGTGTTTTAAGTATAGATTTGTGTGATTACAGTGTCTCTGCATCTGCAATGAGAAGCGACTCTTAACGCCTGAAGCCACGGCCAAGAGCAGAGTGATGTAGCCCTGGAGCTGTTGAGTACTGGATCATCTGAGACACCAGATTTACTGCCGGTCCCATCTGCACAAACAAGTATTACAACCCCCTTCCCACCTCTCAAACACACACACACTCAACAGCATTTACCAAACAAACGCACACACACACACGTGTTTCTCTTGCACACCTGGACAGGTTCATTCTGGGTCTGACCAGAACCATGATGGAACTTGTCTGCAGCTCACAAAGAGAATTCTCTGTGCTCTGTTGCAAACAGGACAACCCGAGTTCTCTGACAGACCAAAATCATCCACTGTCACAACTCTGTCACTCAGAACACACTCAGCAGAGAAAGGCATAAATCATCTCACACAGACATCAAGAGCTGTCACAAACTGTGAGGTACAAATAAAGTTTAACAGTTTGTTTTGGCTGGTGATTTTATTAGATACTCTAAGTTCATCTGTTTTTAATCTGATTGTGAAGATGAAAACCTGACTTTTCCTGATGCGAGATTTAAAGTCATCCTTGTGAAGAAAACATCGGTCACATCTGTTGTGACAGACACATTTTATTTCAGAGAAACATGGAACATGCATGCAATGCACTGGTGCTACAGTGCTTGCCAGAACCTTACTGCAGCCGCAGCAGCATAAATCTGTCGTCTGAAATCTTTAATGTCAGCTGGTCAGTGACTCAGCTGCGCAGACGTTTGCAGTACACTACACACTATTCATCTGAATGAATGACAGCTGCTATTAAACCACTGAGCAAACATCTCGCATGAGTTACAAATCCTAAAAGAAACGAGTTTGAGACACTGCTGAGATCAGAGATCTGTTCTGAAACTCTACAGGAGACGTTCTGGATTACTGGGTCCTTTCCCAGTCAAAGCATCTGAGAAGCAAGAGACAATCTCAATTTGCTCTCCATGAGATCTCATTGCTGTCAGAATCAACTGAGACATTAAAGAGACCTCACTTGTGATTTTTCTTTCTAAGGAGAAAGAACAAGAAGTACAAAAAAATTGATTTAGTCCTAAAATAATAGTGGAGAAGAAATTCTCCAGACACACACCAGCTCTGGTACCTGCATGTGACTGTAGGAGCAAGAGCGTTTAGGTAAATGCTGGTACAGCATCACTCTGCTGCGTGTCCATGTCAACGCACACCCGTGTTTTTTATGTGTTATTTTATTCATCTTTGTTGCGTGTTGTGCAGATCAAACGCTGGTGACAGGTGCTTTAAGAAATTCTTGCTATTGGTTGTAACTCAACACTGGATGTAATACTTCACATCAGATGAAGAGACAGAGATGTAGTGTGGAGAGGATCTTTTATCATTCATGCTGTTGGCTCACAGACATCTTGTACATCTGCATTCTCTCGCATTAGGAAGTCCACACAATGTGTCAAATATCAGATTTTCAGAATTGTGCCCCCATGATGGAGGTATATATACTGCAAAAAGCTTTAACCGAATGTTACCTATTACACCAGCACCAAACCAGCACAAACCAGTCCAGCCCACTATGAAAATGTAATCTTATTCAGTAGGGTGTGTTGTTAGCAAGAGCTCAGTTGTATCAGTAAACAAACTGTTATTCTGCAACAGATCAGTTTCATTGCCTTTCATCTGTGGATTATTAGAGGTGAAGGAAAGTTCAGAGGAAATTAAACCAGCAGACTGTGGCAGTCTGTGTTTGTTGATGTCACACTGTGATGTCATACTGCATACAGTCTGGCTTTTCTGTGAAGGAGTCAACACAGTGTATGTAAAGCAGCCTCATTACTCATTTCCTGTCACATGATTTCCACACTTTCTGTGCATTAATATTTCAGTCCACACGGCAACATCAGTCCTGCACACTACCCAGCAGACATTCTGTCCACACACAGTGACATTAAAGAAGTCTAAGACTGCCACTTACTGCAAGCACACATAAGTCTGTCAGTCTGGCCCTGTGTGCAGCCGAGAGAGTCGACTGCTCACGGCACACCAAATGACACAAACAATACAAGGATTTACTGAGAAACATACACACAGAGCAAGAGGACAAGTTGAAGTCCATTGAAAATGTCACATCATGACTGAGGTCACATACAGTGTTGAGTTAGCAGAAAGGTTGTGGGTTCGATTCTCAGGCAACACACATACTGATCAAATATATAAACTGAATGTACTGTGAGTCACTTTGGATAAAAGCATCTGCCACATGCATAAATGTAAATGTAAGCAAATGTTCATAGAGCTAAACTTTCTCTCCACTGTCCTCAGGCCCACATGCCAAACAGTGAAGCACACACACTGCCAACAAACGTAGAAATGAAACGACAGCCATATGGTCTGCAAGAACTCCACCCACATGCAGGGCTGTTTCTTCCTCTCTGCTTCCAGGTCTGTGGCCCCTCTGTGGCCCCTCACCCGTCTGTTATCAGTTTTCACCTGAGGTCACTTTTAGCTCAAGAGAACATTCACTGCACTGAGAAACAGAGCATGTGTTGTGTTACATTATATATAAACTTCTCTGGACACAAGCAGCTTGTTATGTTCTTGCTGCTAAACAGCTTTACACATTCACACATTACCGCACAAAAATAAAAATGAATAACAGTCATGATGAAAGTGTTGCCCTGGGGCGTACAGATGCGCCTCTCGCCTCGTTTTCCTCATTAAACACACAAATGAAGGTTAACTGCATGATTCGTTTTTTCTGTAAACCTTTTTGTGATCCTCCCAGATATGATTAGTGAGGAAGTGGGAGCAGAAATGTGAAAATGCATTAAATCTGTCTCTGTTTTCATCTTCTCATTCTGACTGGATGACAGCCAAGGACGTTAAACATCTGAACTGCTGGTTAACTGACACACACAACTACAGGTCTGTTTTTATGAGTAAACACTATTCTAGAACACAGTGAGTTAGCACACAGACAGTGAGTTAGCACACAGACACATGCAGTCCTCATATCTTATCTAAATAGAATCTCTAGCCCGTGAGCTGATCTCCACTGACAGGAGCTGCACCCTCTCCAGCTACACACCTCCTCTACTGCTTTCTATCTGTCTCTCTGTAGACCTCTCTCACCTTCTGCATCTGTCAGCTGTAAACCAGACCTGGTTCAAATGAAAAACATACTAATGTTCTGGCAAAACAGGAAGAAAAGGCTGGAAGACATTATTCCTGAAGCACAAAGAAAGTGGGCAGCGTTGTGTCCATGTTACACGGAGCCGATTAAAGTGAGAGAAAACATGCTCTTACATTTCCATGCAGAACTAATGAGCTCAGTGTATGAACACTGTTAGACTGCTTGTCTTTCTGTTTTGTATTACAGAGCAGTTCTAGTGCACATGTTTGTTTTTAATGGGCCTGGAGGGGGGTGTAATTATAAGCAAGCAAACCTAACAACGTGTCCAAACTGTGTTAAATCTTGGTCATATAAGCCAATCACAGACGACTGGACAAACTGGATGGTCACATGCACACAAGCACACATTGTCAATGCCTCAAGACGTTTAAATACTTCAGTGAAAGCTCACTTACGTGTTCTGAACCGGTGGTGTGGTCGAGTGGGCTTGGTGGACGGGCCCTTGGAGAAGCGTCCGTGATTCCAGCGCTGGCTGGGCTTCAATGAAGACACAAGGGTGGAGGTTGGCTGGGTTGGGTGGGTTGATTGGGCGGTGGTCGTGATCATCAAAGGTGTAGCGGTTGATGCTGTACTCATACCGGTTGTACTCAGCGGCCCGGCCTGTGCAGAGAGAGAGGTGTTCTGGTTCCTACCCTCCCCGTTGGGTTTTCGGCCAGTGTCGTTGTGTGAGGTCACTTCCTGCCCTCCCGGTGGGGTGTGACTGGTGGCGCGGGTGGTGGTGGTGGAGTTGGTCACTCGCATTCCCACTCTGTTATACAGGTGTGGGGCTCTGTTTCCCGAGGCTCCCCCTAACGGCCCCCCACCTCCTGCACTGCTACCGCTGCTGGCCGTGTGGTTGGAAAACTGCCCAAATCGAGTCCTTACCGCCGTTCCAGTGCCCTCAGCCGCCCGTGTGGACAACCCCGGGGCCACAGAGGGCACAGCAGAGGTGTGAGATGTGGAGCCATCTGGTCTCTTGGGTAATGCACTGGGTTTAGACAGGAAAATAGGGTCCTGTTCAATGTGACTGGCATCCACGAGGTCAGTTGGGACGTAATCCTGCACTGAACCCACCAGAATCCATTTAAGAAGCATCAGGCTGAGGCCGAGGCCCACAAAACCTATTAGCAGGGGCACCAGGCAGAGCCATGTTTGTTGGCGGGGCCACACCGCACAGGGGCCACAGCGGAGCGGCCCTGGGGCCCGTGGAGAGGCTTGTTCACCCCCCGGCTCCTCCAGGGTCATGGTCTCCATGGCAGCCCCTAATGCTGTTCTCTCACTCATGCTTCTGGGGTTCAGGGCCCAGACAGAAAGCAGTGCAAGCAGTGGGGGGAGCTGGGGAGGGAGCCAAAACTGGGGATCTCATTAACAATCATTTAACACTCATCCACACACACAGATTCATGCAATACTGACTGCTCACATGAAGAGTACAGCAAACATCAGCCTAAATGAGAACACACAAATATTAATCCTTTACATTACAACACACCTGACAGTCACGTACACACACAAACACATGCACACACTCACGCAGGAAACACACACGACTGGGTTTAGAGGTGGGGGTGAAGGGTTCTGGAAACCAGCCTCTGTTTAGTTCAGCTTCCGATGGTAAATTCCAAAACATTCCATACAGAGGTGAAAAACTAAACCAAAATGAAGTTTGCGGGTAGATCAGTTGGGGTTTCAAATATTTCTTGTAAATCCACGAGAGTCTGAGTGAGGACATCTCCCTGCTTCAGATCTTCTCATCGCTGCATTAATGCATCGGGCGCCGCGACTGGTGCAGCCCTGCCTCGTGTGTTTGTGTGTGAGGGTGCGTATGGGGAAGATCAGGTAGCAGCAGAAGCAGGGCTCCGCCTGGGGACGGTTCTGCGTCTGGCTCACCCCGACGCCGTCTGGATCTTCCCTCAGCTGTGCTTCAGCGGACAGGGGCAGCCGGTAATCCACACCACAGGAGAGCGCAACGGAACGACGTTCTGTGATCAGACAGAGACATCCAGGCGGGTAAAATCCATCTGATCCCGTTTCCAGCCCCTGCCCTCATTCCTCTCCATCTGTCAGTGCACATCCAAACCTCTGCCTCGCATCCATTACTGCACCAGAATCCAAAGACAGTCCTGTCTCTGATCCGCTAGATTCCCACACTGAAAGACCCAGAGCCTTGCAGAAATACAGGCATACAGAGAGCAAACAAACAAGAGAGGGAGAGAGACTGAGCGGAAATGAGAGTCAGAGAGAGTGAGAGAGACAGCAATAGAATGTGCAACGGAGAAAGAGCAAAAGAGAAGGGAGGGAGAGAGAGAGAGAGAGTGTGTGGGTGAGCAGGGAGGGGTGGAAGAGAAAGCTGTGCTCTGAAAACTGATGCGCCTGCTTTATTAAGAGACTGCAGTGTGTGTGTGTGTGTGTGTGTGTGTGTGAGTGTGAGTGTGTGTGTGTGTGAGTGTAAACGCAAAGAAAAAAATAAGAGTTTTTGAAGAGAAACAATCCAACTGGTTTTTAGAGGCAGAAAGAGATGAAGGTAAAGAAGGTTGAGTTAAGAGATTGTGTATGATTGAGTATGCAGAAAGAGAGAGAGAGAGAAAGAGAGGGAATAAGAAAGAAGAATGTTATTCAAACTTGTATTTTTTTTATTTTACAATTCAACAATTGAAGAATAACACTTCTAATATGATTAAATATTACAAAAGTTCTACTAACTTTGAAAGAACGTTCCCTGTTAACAGTGTAGAAGTACAGTGAGAATATTTCAAATCAGTGAGTCTTACAGCTCAAACCAACGCATGTTTACATTTTGAAGACAATACTGTACGCTGAGAACAATACTGTATGCTGAAAAGAATACTGTACGCTAAAGACAATACTGTACGCTGAAGACAATACTGTACTCTGAAGACAATACTGTACGCTGAATACTGTACGCTGAAGTGGAAAGACTCTGGGCTAGAAGCGAGAGCTTGTACTTGTAGTCCGGCTCTACCTGCTGAGTGCCTCTCAGGTCAGAATAAACACAGTGATTTGTTGGTGGATTTCGTTGGTTTATTGTTCAGTGGATGAATCTTCATTTGACAGAATGTTCATTGGGCCATATATGAACCAGTGGGCAGTTGTGGTCTACTGGTTAGTGAGTTGGGCTTGTAATCAGAAGGTTGCTAGTTCGATTCCAGCACTGGGGGTTGCAACCGGTGCCCTTGAGCAAGGCACCTGACCCCCAATTGCTCCCTGGGCACAGTAATGTGCTGCCCACTGCTCCAGGTGTGTGTGTGTTCACGTGATGGGTTAAATGCAGAGGTCACATTTCAGGTATGGGTTACTATATCTGACAAATATATCACTCTCACTTAAATCCCTCTTACACTGAAAGGTGTGTGTCTCTCTATCTTTTTCTCTGTGTGTGTCTCTCTTTTTCTTTCCAAGTTAAATCTATTCATCTCCTGCAACTATCCTTTCCTAAACTACTGTAGCTCAGTATAAAGATGCAGCGCATTTAATGCAATTGCACTGCATGAACTTTAAGAGACATTTGTCAAAAGACATGCGTTTCACTCATCTGAAATCTACTTTTGAAAACACTGAAAAAACTGCATTCTTCATGACTGAAGTATGTACTAACATCTTCATGACTGAAGAGAGTGAAAACAGCTCATCAGCGTGAGACTTCTCAGCTCATCTGTTTCCAGCACACTGCGTCTGTGCTGTTTACATGCTGGAATTTCAGTTAAAAATAACTGTGTTCTTGCGCACAACTGACAAAATGATGATCAGACATTAATTGAGTGACAATCTAAAAATACAGCAGAGAGACAATTAAACATTGAGGTTCTTACATTTTTACATGTCAGCATACACCCATTACATCCCACCATGTAAAAATTAAGCCACCCACACAGAATGTCTTTTCTATAGTTTACATTGTATTATAATATTTATTTACTATTGTGAATTGGGGTAAAGAAACTGTTTTAAACTCTGATCTGTTATGTACTAGCTCAATAACAAATGTTTTTTAACCAAACAAAATGAACAGATCGCAGCTTTAAATGAGTTGCAATGCATTATCAAAAATGGCCTGAGATTGAGTCTCCAGACTCATAGTGATAATCATATGTGAAGAGTGAGTTAAACAGTGTGATAGCACCATGAGTGTAAGATGAGAGAGAGAGTGAGTGAGGCTGTGATGTCCAGCACTGATCCAGGACTGTTAAAGCAGAAAACAGCACTCGTGTGTCATCTCTACAAACAGAGTGATGAATCTACACTGCAGAAGGCTTTTATTAATAGACTCTGAGTCAGTGTCTAACTGCTGTTGCTAAAGATCTGGCATTTATTTACTTATACTGGATATTTTTACTGTATTTGACTTTTCTATTGTTGTTATTTCTACTTCCTGTTTTCCCACCTCTGGCTTCTTTTGCAAGAGACACGAATATATCACACAGAATATTGAACAGCCGTGGGATTGTGGGTTTTTGTAGGCAAATACACAGAATAAATGAGGAACGATATCTAGATAATCTCACTCTTTGTCTTTCACTCCCTTCCAGCTAATTTAGTTTTTCTCTCCGCGTCTCTCCGCGTCTCTCTTGTCTTCAGGCATTTCTCACAGCAGGATCACAGCAGGATCAGTTTTCCTGCAGGATCTGAAGAGGGGAATCTGGACCTCTCCACTGCTGCTGGGTTTCTATCATCTACAGCCCAGCTTGTGACCCACAGACTAAGTTTGGCAGAACTCTGTATCAAAACAACTCCATCACCACATACTGAATATCTGCAATAATATAAAGATCAAGGATTCATGGACAGATAAAACTCACTTGTGCTGGAAGAACAACAGATTCGCTTGAGAGACGTGTTGTTATACATGCCATTCAACCCCAATAATGTAGTTGCTAGGTTACGGTAAAACATTGCTGTCTTGTGTTTTGAAGCTCATTTGTGCAGATCGCACTTCCAGACCCCATTTTCTCACTCACAACCACCTCCCACACACACACACGCAGGTTTCACACAACAAAACACATTGTCTTGCAGAAAGCAGAAAAACGCTGTTGCTAAGGCATCGTTGAGAAATTCTTATGCTCTCATTTTCCATCACTCACTCATTACATTTCTATGCCATCTGCTCCCTCCACCCTAACATCAACACATTCACCACCCTCATCACGTTCATCATTATAAATCATCAACACAGACGATGTGTTTTCATTGTCACACACTCACCAGTACTGAAGCGGCTCCATTAATAATCTCTAATTACAGTCAATAGTATTTACATTACAGACATATGCACATGCGCCGCAGCTGCATGCTCTCATGTCTTATTCATGCGTCCCTGACTGCAGACCTGAGCTTTACTGAGTGATGAAGGTCACTCTTCCTCCTCCAGCCGATACAGGAGACACACTTCTGCCTGATATTAACACAGTTATGAGACTGCCACTGACATTACAGCCTGTCACTCAGTTTGGTGAGTGAAAGTTTAAAGTACATACCTTATTCATGCCTCCGTGATGTTTGGTCGGGTGGGATGTAGTTTTGTGTTGTTTCATGTGTCATATAATCTCAGATCATAAACTTCGGCTGTCAGTTTCTGGTACGTGCTCGGTGTGGGCGGAGCTAACTGACGCACAGTGACGTCTAACAGCGCTGCCGCTGATCGCGATTTAGAGATAGAGACACGCGTTAAAGCTCATCTTTTATTTGAATCTAATCTCTTTATTTGTGTTTATATTTATGTGATACACTGTCACCTTGTGAGGGATGTTTATTTGCAATAGTGACTGACTCTTGGGAAGGCAGCACAGCGGGTCAGATGAGTCAGAACAGTTTATGACTTTATATAAAGAGTTTATAAGTTCTGTAGTGGTGTTATATACTATCAGCATAAAATCGACAGTACAGTGTGTGTGATGTATTCTCTTTATATATATATATTTATATATATGCTACTTTATCATAGACACATCTACATGCTTTGAGGAAATTGAGTGCATCGATTTACATTGTGCTTATGTTTATCTTTGTTTAACTCTTTGTTCCCACGCCACATTGTGCTCATTAGATACAGTATGCAAATCACTGTGTCTATACAATCCTCTATTTACTTCCCACACAGTTCTCTGGCTGTGTGCTCTGTCACAGCACAGTGTGTGCTGCCAGAGAACTGTGCTTTTGTTGTGTTTGCTCCAGCCCTGAGCTGTGAGTAGGGCACAGTTATTATGACAGCAGATGAAAGGAGGAAGCTACGACTATTAAAGGTGAAGAAGGTTAAACAGCATCTTCTGAAATTACGCTCAGTTTTATCATCCCATCTGCAGATTAAGAAGTCAAAGGGTGACAATAACCTTTCTTATTGGCTCATTAAACCCTGTGTCAAACCCAAGATGACAGTGCCAGGACGTGTGCGTGATTAACAAAAACTTTAATATGTTCTTGAGTTAATCTCTTAAAAATACATGTTTACATATTTTTGACACACACACACACACACACTCAGACACATGTTTCAAACACACTTACTGTTTTTTCAGCGATGGATGGAGTTACAGCATGTGATGAAGGCCAGCTCAGCCTGTGCTTATTGCTTCATAAAAGCACAGCTGCTCTTGACTCGAGATTCAGAAGTGTCATGAAGAATAATAAACCAGCCCCTGAAAAACACAAGAGATCAGCTCAAGCAGCAGTTAAACTTAAAGATCAAACAAAGCTGAGAGTCACACACTCTGATATATTTGCAGATTTAAAGGAGTTTACAGAATTTACTAAACATGTCACATCACAGCGGTCAGAACTGTGAACGGCTGGTTAGTATGCAGTGCAGTCAGCACATTTTACATTATTCATTGCTTTAGAGGATACAACAAGGAGACTAAAAATACCCAGTGCAATACATAGCCCACTTATTAGACTGACAGGGACTCACAGCTGCTCTGTTTGTAACTGACATGGGTTACCCCCCCCCCCAGCCCTCTCAAATCCACACACACTCTCACAATACTTAAATACCTGCCTCAGGTTTGAGCTCACAGTACTGAGTTCAGATCCACACGGATCTGTGTTGTCACCAGTCAAGTTGTGACGCTTCCCTCTGATTGGCTATTAATTCTTAAGCTCAGAACAGACTCATTTTTCTCTCACCTTGACTTCAATCATTTATATTGTGCAGTGAAATGACACAGTACTACAGAGATGACGTGCATGTAGACTTTTGGACTGCTCTTTACCACACTACATTAATGCATCACAGATCATCACAGAGAGATGGAACAGAGACAGAAGAATCTCTGAGAGATTCATTGCTCACCAGCAATGGCTGGTTTTATTTGTATTATTTATAAGTCCCTGAGCTGCTGAAACAAATCCTCTGTCAGAAGAGGGCACAGAGTGGTGATGTAACTTTCTGAAGATTTAAGTTCACACAGTGTCAACAAAAATAAGCAAAGCCGTGAAACTCCTGTATTTTCACTTATGTAGGACAAGTCCATTAAAGAGCCATACCAAGAGAAAGTGTGTTTTATTGTTATCTTTTAAAATTGGGATCTTGTGTTGCGCTTGTTTGACCACTAGGGGGAGGGCTACACCTCTTTTCTTAGACGCACAATGTAACTTAATCTAAGTAAATTGTTTGTTGGTAGAGCAGTATTTTATATATGTATATATATTTATACTTTTTTTGGAGAATGTATTTATATTACCAGTAAACCCAAACTTCTGTGGAACTCATCGACTGATGAAGACACTAACTGGTTTATCACCTGAGAGACAAATATATTATCAGTATATACTATTATATATATACAATCATTTATTAGAGCACTAAAACAAACTCTTCATTTACAGTATAAGAGAGTTTAAATAAAAGATGATCTTCTGAATATTCAAGAGTTTCATTGTTCCATCTTTAAAGTACAATGATTGTTAATGATAAGAACTGAGGACTGAGTGTATACGTTTATTTCTCTGTTACAGTGAGACGATTTCTGTGTAATCCATCTGTGGTATTCCTGTAAAACATATATAAACTAAAATATAGCTCATAATCGCTATATTCCTAACACATCATGGCTTATAAACGGAAATGCCCAGAAAAGTCCAAATGAGCAGCTTGTCTTCATCTATCTCACGAAGACATTAACCTGACCTGACCTACATAAGTTAGTTGTGTGACCCAAGGGTTAAAAACTGGTATTATACAGAAATATACAGCTCAACATTTCCTGTCATGGACAGAGGATGGCCCTCAATAACACACTGACATTTGTAAAACCAGTAAAAATACAAACAAAAGTATTAAAGTGGCTAAAAATGAGAAACGGTGTCATTCACATTACATTCACATGTGCAGATCCATGTAAAGCAAACACACTTTCTTGCTGTTGCTATAGAGACTTCTGCACTTCCGTACACAGCGGGTTTGGTCACAGATCTGGTGTTTATCAGACAGGTGAGGGCCTGAGGATATTTCACATAAAACTCCTGAAGGTTCTCAAGCATCACATGTATATGTGTGTTTGGTCCGTGCATTATCTTCACCATAAGAGAATAAGAATGAAATGTGTAAAACTTCTCGAGACAGCTTTAATCCATTAGGTCTCCAGCAGAAGAACTTCAGACAGACAACAGACAGACAGACAGCTCTCTCACAACACACAGACAGACAGCTCTCTCACAACAGACAGACAGACAGATCTCTCACAACAGACAGACAGACAGCTCTCTCACAACACACAGACAGACAGCTCTCTCACAACAGACAGACAGACAGCTCTCTCACAACAGACAGACAGACAGCTCTCACACAACAGACAGCTCTCTCACAACACACAGACAGCTCTCTAACAACAGTACACATACATGAAACCAGCAACTCAATCAGAACATTACAACTTCAGAAGACATGCTGGTCCATCTGAAACTGCAGTCTGAGTTTCTTCACTGACGCTAGAGGCTGTGCTTGGTGTACAGCTGATGTTACACATGGGAGACGTCTATAGAGAGGCCCTCTGAACACAACAGAAGCCCAGTAGAAGCTCAGAGCTGGAGGCCATATGAAGAGGAAGAGTGACAGGCCTGGTGATTGCTTCAGATGGGTCGAGAGAGGAATTGTGACTTGAGCTGAAGCAGGTGGCGGTGATGAGGGTCATCTGAGACGGGCGACACAGCGGAGGTGTGTTTATGATGTTTATGATGTATAACTGACACAGAGGGATAGAGTGTATATGGAGTGTAAACAGGGGACTCTGTCATTTCAACACTCCCCTGACATAGGGCCTCTCTCTGACACACAGCTGCACAGGAGAGGACGTGATGCTGGGAAAGCACAGCACAGCACACAGAGGCCTCTGAGGTTTCACACACAGGTGCTCTGCTGAGCAGGAGGCGGAGCTTTGCGGTTCTTTAGGCTTTGGCTCTTCTCTTTGAAGTCCCCGGGCTTCTGCTGGGACGTGTCGATAAGAGCGCTGCCGATAGCTATACCTGCAGACAACACACAACAACAACAGCCCAGGGTCAGAGAGGAGCAGACTGGAAACTCAACCTGCGGGAGACCTCGTACCCCTCACAGCAGATCATTCAAGATCATTCAATCTCTCTTAAAGTAACAGGTGCTGACTGATTCAGTTCAGTTTCTGCCATGTGTCACACAAACACTGTTTTCAGTTCTGTTCTGATTCATGGCAGTGTTTCTGCTGCTGAGCAGCTCTGTGTTAAACAGGCTTTTAACAGCTTGTCAAATCATGAAAACAGACTAAATGAAGACATATGAGACAGTCATCCTCCGTATGATGAAGAGGAAGAATAAAGATGAATCATACAAAGCAGCTGCACAGAAAACAAGAGAGACTCTAAATACAGTGTGCCTTTAGCTGCAGTACCTGTGTCAGCCAATCAGATTAGCACTTAGTAAATGCAGGAAGTCTCGTCTAGCTGGTGTGGGGAGGTACTGACCTGACTGTCCAGGTGGAGGTACACCAGATGCCCCTCGCGGGAGACACATTAGCACTGTGAGCACGGCAGCTTTGCCCCCTGAACAGGGTTCCACTGCAACCGGTTTGGGTGTTCCCTGCAGAGAGATCAGACGAGAAGACACGTCACTGTCTGATCTCTGTGACATCAAACATTCAAAATGAATGCCAAGGGTTTCTGTTTGCTGCTGTTCAATATTTACACTGCAACACATCTGAATTGTTATAAGCGTATAATGTGTACATATAAAGAACGCTCAAATATCTTTAAATCAGAACAATATCAGATGTCTCCACATGTCCAGTGTCTGCCTGTCTGTCTTTTTTAGTAACACAAACGTGATGTCAATTAAGAGATCACAAAGTAATAAAGCAGAAATGTAAAGGGCAAATAAAAGACATGAATTGGTCGGCTCTATATGTTTTTGGTTGTTATATAATGTAATAATGTAATACAGTAGCAGTGGATGTATACTGAGTTCAAAGGTCACCTCATGTCCCCTCTGAAGCAGTTCTACATGTGTGCCGGACACTTCCAGAGTCACTGTGACTGATGCGAAGGGCCGACTGGCCATCTGCTGCCTTTCCCTCATCAGTTGCTGTGGAGAGTTTAAACAGAGATCTATTAAACCCATTGCTGAGAACTGACTCTGTGTCAGTTCTCAAAATCACAGACATTTAAGTGAAAGTGGTAGAAGCTGACGATGTTGAAGACACGTCTCAGTACATGAACTCTTTCTACCTGCAGAGTTTAAAGACACACTGCCTGTCACTTCTTCATTCCGCCTCTCTGATGGACGCTGTTTATCTGTCTTGTGCACACCAGCACTGTTTTCATCTTGTAAAGAGGTGTATTATGTAATGTACCTCTCGTCGTCTGGAGGCCCAGCAGGTCTGTTTGATCTTCCAAACCACGGCAGCTACCAGCAACAGAGACAGGAAACAGCTGCACAGGAAGTGACACAGTGAAAGGTTTGGACCTGAACAACATTTATCATCAGAACTCTAAGAATTACTAATGGATGAACACACATCATTTACACAAGATTAAATGTATGTGAATAACAGCTCTGATCATTCTCTCCAGTAACTTCATGCAGAAAGTCACACAGGTTTAGAATTACAGCTGAATACCAGCAGATGGCAGCTCACACTCACCTGAAAAAGGTGACAAAGAACTGCACCAGGTCCATGATGCTGTTGTGCTGAGAGAAAGCGATCTGCCAGAGACGAGAGAGAGAGACACATGAACCGGTGTGATGAAGACCAGTCATAACTGAGGTTTGATCAGGTTTCCATTTACTGATACAGTATGAACACCAGCAGCCCAGTAACACATTCACACACTTCAGCTGAATAACTGGTTTTCACATCTTGGAGCTGTGGGTCTTTCTAGAAACACTTTTGTGTGAATTTAAACACACAGGACTAGATTATCACAGGTGAAACTGCTGCCAGTGAAGCAGCAGGTGAGCCGTGTCTCCTAAAGCACATTCAGCAGAACTGATCACAAAACATCTCACCTGGATTTTCACTGGCCATGAGAAGTTACTAACATATACATAGAAGGTGATGTTGGGGTTGCTATGGAAACTGAATTTCTCACAAGAGAAACTGTCTCTGTACTCTTTGATGTTGGTTTTGGACACAATTGGAAGCTCTTCTCCAGAGATTGTTCCAGCTGTAAGGAGAAACAGACAGCAAAAGAAAATGTATTTGAAAAAAAACGCATTGTAAACAAATACACTATCTGTAAACATACAATATTCATATACCTGTTGACCCAACAGACCATGTGATGTTAAGATTGAAATTGTTCGATGCATTGATGGACATGTCCAAGTTCTTGCTGGTCTACAAATGAAAACAGTTGAAATAATTTACTGTAATATAATTTACTGCTTTATAACTATACACCTTCCATTTGAGAACATAGTCCAAAATACTGTAAAACAATGTATGCCGGCTGACTGATAAACTGAAACCAATGGTCCGCTGCTTCTGTTCTGAGATCAGTGGAGCGTGACTGACCTGCTCGGGAGTGGCCATGAAGTTAATGGCAGTGTAGTGCTGGTCATCTTCCTGAAGCAGACTGAAGGTGAACTGGTAATCAATCAACAGGTTATCTGTTCAGATCAAAACCATACTGTTAATATTTCACATAACCTGTTTAAACATGCTTTTACTGCCAATGCTCTGACACATGAGCTTCATTCACTTCCTGATCACTGGCCAATCAGAATGCCTCATCCGGTTCTTTCCATCAAATGGCAGACCAAGAGCAGAGTCAGGATTGTTTTAAGAGATTACTTTAGGGTCACACAGAGCACACTCACAGTAGCAGGTTCCTCTGAGAGGGTTGCCAAGGTAACGGTTTTCGGAGTCGCAGCTGCAGAGAGAAAAACATCTTTGATGTAGATGATGATGTGTAATGTTAACAGACTTTACACCCTCACTGCATATACACTGATAACAGTGTGTGTGTGTGTGTGTGTGTGTGGGGTGATGTTTGAGATAGTTAAGCAGTGTGTACTTACAGCTGGCACTGATCACCTTTGATACCCTTCGTGGTGCAGAAGCATTTGCCCGTCAGCACCTGACACACACTGGCATGACCATTACATTTACAGACTGTGAGAGAGAGAGAGAGAGAGAGAACACCTGTATGACCTCAGCACCAGTCACACACTGGGCAGTGTGTTCATGTCATCATCAGATCTCTGCTCTCCTGTTACCAGCAGGTACATTCTCACCTTGGCACTTTCCTCCATTGGTGGGGTCTCCATGGTAACCAGGCAGGCAGGTTTGGCAGTGGTGACCGGTGGTGAGGTTGCGACACTGCTGGCATATGCTGCTGTTCACGCAGGTGCTGTGGCCGTTGCACTGACACGCTGGGAAAACAAAAGGCAGCTACTCAGACTCTTCAAACGATTTCCCGGGAAATCTGAGCTGACAGCTCAAATGATAAATCTTTGTTATGAAGTTACTGCTGTGGTTATGTTACAAATGAAATGAAAGCTGTAAGATGCTGTAAGAAGTTTCATTCTGATTTCTATTCTACATGATATTAAAACATTCTGTAACTGCTGTGCAGGGAAACAGTCTTTTAGTGCCCAGTGTATCTTTGTGTGTGTAAACAGGTATTCCTCACCAGCACACTGGATGAAGGCCCACTCAAAGCCTCGCTCTTTCGGGCAGAGACCCGCCTCCAGAACCATGTCCTGGCTGTGTCTGGAGGGAGTCTTCATGGGTCCACGGTACGAGCCCTCCATGCACTGCCCTCGACCCGTGTTACTGGGGTCACCACACCAGCCACAGTTTGGCTGCTCCAAACACAGAGAACATGTCCGAAATCCAGAGCAGTTCTGAGCTGCGAGAGAAAGACAGACAGACAGACAGACAGAGAGACAGACAGATAAACAGGTGAGAAAGAGAGAAAGAGAGAAACAAACAAGGATTCCAGGAAAGAAGATTTATGAGAAATGTTCTTACCAAGAACGTTTCCTACTATATTAGTCGCACAACGGAACATCTACACACAAGTCATCACACTATAACAACATCAGAACATATTCAACACTAAATATACAACTATTGAAAGAGAATTTAGAGCCAATCAGGTTTCACTATGGGTGGAGCTACAAAGTGAACCGCAACAACTGTAGTGGCTCAGCTCAGCTGCACACATAACTTCTCCCTGCAGTTACTGCAGATATCAGGCTGCAGGTTCCAGCTGGCTCTAGCTGTGAGCCACTCACACACACAGTCTCCTGTCTGCCACTCCAGACACTGGCCGTACGGGAAGGAGATGACATAGGCGTTGGAGTCCACGCAGCGTTTGGTGCTGCCACACCACATACACTCCATGGCCTGGCTGGTGCAGTTCTCGCAGCTGCTGCGCAGGGCGCAGGGCATCTTGCAGGAGCGCATGCTCTGGTTCGGGCTCACTGCAAGGGGGAAAATATTGTTTACATCCTCACAGTCTTTCAATTATTCTAGACTGTAATGAAACATGTATACTACATTCTCATTTCCAGAACATTTCCACGTAATACCTGCCCTAGTATACACCACACACTTGTACTATGTAGTATGCACTCAGTTATCCACTGCACACATTTCAGAAGAGTCAGAACACACAGTGTACTAGCTTTAATTTGTTTAGCCCCGCCCCCTCCACCACAGAGAAAAGCTGCAGCTGTTGATCTCCATGTGAACGCGGTTCTTGCACTATTTCAACCGCAGAATGTCATAGAACAGTTATTATTGGTGTGAGGACAGCAGAGACCCACCGACTGGTTTCTGACAGATCAGTCCGTCTGTGTTAGCCGTGCAGGGGTTAGCTCTGAGGCCGGAGATCTGCGCTCTCTCCAGGTAAGCACAAAAGCCCGAGTCATTGGGCTCAGAGGGCAGCCACTGCAGAGAGGTGTTGGTGAATGGAGACATGTTCTCCCAGCCCCAGTATGACACATTGATTTTCCTCAGGCCCACCCACGGGACCAGTTTCTGCAACACAAATACATCAATGAGTCAAACTGGACACTGGAGCCAAAACCAGAAACTACTACCCAAAGTGTAACAGTTGTAATAGTCCTAATGACTTCTGGTTTGTTAAACAGTTCATAATAAAGTAAGTGTGCTCAAACTGGTAGTGAGTGTTTACATGTGATCAAACACAGACCTTCCCCTTCTGCTGGTACTTCTGCAGTTCCTCCAGCACAAACTCCACCTGCTTGGCTGTGGTGAGGGAGGCGATGTTGCCCTCCAGGTTCTTGCAGTAATGCTGAGCGTTATCATAGCTCTCCCTGCTGGAGTTGATCTGCAGGCAGGCATCTCCAACACTGCTCCAGCCATCTCCACACAGATGGGCTACAACCAGACCATGAGAGATGTGAACAGAACGAGGAACTTTGAACTAGAGCCTTTAATTTTCCTTCTTTTCATGTACATGCTTCAGTTCTCGTTTAAAACATGTGAAATAAACTTTAAAAGGAGCAAATTCAAACAAAATGTAGCCAGTGAAAGACACATAGTGCAGTAATTAGTGCAGTAAATTTCAGATACAATCAGATTTAATAATTTTGTACATATACAGTTCACTAAACAGGAATCTTTTAAGCTCCGCCCATTTTACCAGGCAGGGTGTGGCACTCCTGCTGTTGAGGATCCCATTGGCAGTTGAGGTTCAGTGAGCAGCTTTTGCAATTGGCCATCTTACTGCAGACCTGCTCATTCCTGATTGGACATTTGGTGAAATTCTTCACAGACTAGTGAGAAGAGAAAAAAGCCAAGAGAGATACATGAACAAACAAACAGTGGCCGCTCGGACATCTGATTGCGCAGTGTAGTGCTGGTGCCCCCTGCAGACAGACTTACAGAAGTGCAGTTACTGAGAGCTGAGATGCATTTCTTGCTGTCACACCACTGGCATCCATTGGTGTTTGCGGTACAGCTGCTGCAGTCAGAGAAGCGGTAACATCGCTCATCTACTGTGACTTGAGGTAAGACATGAAGCAGAAGGATAAGAGTGTTGTCTAAAATATAAGACAAGTATTCATATCTTAATGTTGTCAAGCACACATTCATTTAAAGACAGTCAAGTCATAGCATATAAACAGGGCCACTGCTGCCAGGAATTATCCCAGCATGCAATTCTCCGACCTCAAATTTGAATTTCAAATCAAATGAAGCCAGATTCAGATTTAACTCATTGCATGAGCTAAAGGTCACACACACAAACACACTAAATCACTGGTTTGTGTTGTGACAGGTGGCAGTGGATCAAACAGAGCTGGCAGGATTGTGGGAAAATCTCCTCTGCATCTGTTCTAGACACTCGGTGTTCTTTCATTACTCTCTCATTAACACACCGTGTGGCAGACAGACCTGACGGCTCGCATCACTGCACACAAGCCAGAACAATTTCCCAGCTCAGGCACAATGGAAACTATAGCAGTTTTGGGTGGCAGGGGAGTCTGTGCGCCTGTTTCAGAAACCTACCAGCTTTGGCAGGGCAGAAGGGAGCAGGTGTGATACTGTAAGTGAAACCGGGTTCCCAGGATGCACAGTGGCCCCCCTTCCAGATGCAGCGCACGCCGGGGCCCGCAGCCTCGCAGTGCTCCTGCCCCAGGAAAGCCTCACAGCTGGGCGGCCTGTAGATCAGCACATCATTCAGCAGCACGCTGGAGAAACCACCAAACACATACATGGACCTACACAAGGAAGAGAACATGAAGACAAACACAACAGCATTCTCTGTGTGTGTGTGTGTGTGTGTGTGTGTGTGTGTGTGCGTTTACTCACCCGTTACTGGTCACTGCAGTGTGACCGAAGCGACTGGCATCTCTGTGCAGGTTTGGTTTAGGAAGAACCGTCCACTCATCACACGCTGAGAAACACACATGAACCATCACACGTGAATGAACTGCATCATATGTCCATTCATGAACTAACAGCCCCTGAATGAACATAACTCCAGACGTTACTGTGCCAGGTGACAGAACTAAACAGACACTGATTAAAGTGACTTTAAAGTCAGTATATATCGCTGGTCTACAATCTACAGCAATGAATTCTGTCAGTCTGTCAGCATCAGCCCGATGACAGTCTTAAACAAACCTCTGACAGCCCATCAACAATCAAACAAGAACTGTTTCATTACAAATGTCATAGGCAAGGAAGTCAGCCGAGAAGCATTTGGCCCCGTTGCTCAGTGAAGTGTCATTATGGGTATTTCCTCCAAAGACCAGCAGAGTTCCTCCTAACATAACGGATGAGTGCAGGTATCGTGGGTAACGGCTCTCTCTCAGAATCATCCTGAAACACACGACGGACATCATCATCATCATCATCATCAACCGGTCACACTACACTAACTCAACTCACAGTTCATCTGAACCGGTTTCAATGGCAGCGCTGGGATGTGTTTTTCTCCAGCGGTTCTGTGTGCTCTCACCAGGTGCGGGTTTGGACCTCGTAGCGGTACAGGTCGTCCACCAGGCCGTACTTGTTGGCAGGGAGGGATCTGTAGCCACCGTGGACAAACACACTCTTGCTGGCGCTGTGGTACACACTGCTGTGTCCATACCCCCCCTGAGCATTAGCTCCGCGGGTCTCGGGTACGAGCCATGTGTTGGTCCCTGGAAACAGCAAAAACAAACAATTCAGTTTTTATTATGGGTGGAGGAACGCTCCAAAACAACTAAATACAGAATCCAGCCTCTTTCAGTCCTAATATTACAGTATTCTGTACCCCGCCCTCATTCCCTGTCAGTCACTCACGGATGTTGTATTCCTGAACGCTGCTGATGTAGCTGTAGATGGAGGAGTAGCCAAAGATGACCACCATCAGCACATCTCCACTGTCCAGCTCTGCTATATGAGCAGTGTGGCCTTCCACAGCGTAGATCTGCCCGTGGGCTGCAACAGTGGGCTTCTTCTGTGACCACGTCATGCTGGGAACATGAAACACCCACAGTTCATCTGTTATGTTACCAGCACCCATCTCCAGCTTGCCTCCAAACATGTAGATGTTATCCTGAAATACAGAGGAAAGATTTAAGAATGACGCTTCGGCCAGATTTAAAGCGACTCATATGTTCTATCCTATTTAATGATGTCATCATTTATGACATCTGGAGTGTCTGGTTGATTCTCTTTATTTTAAAGTGATGGGGAATGGGCAAAAAGAAGAGGGGCTAAACAGCCTCATTCACTGGTCCTGACACTGACTACAGCCACTTTCAGCACTGATAGCAGCACTGATGTTACCTGATACAGTGTTAGAGAGTGACCGTATCTGGGCAGAGGTCCGGTACTGATGAGCACTGTGTTCCAGATGCCACTCTCCAAATTATAACTGCAGCAAAAACAAAAACACACAATAATCATAAACAGATGTACAAAACATAGAGTGTAAAGACATTTTATTAACGTCATAGCAACCACAAAGAACACCCATTACAGTTGTCACACGGTTGATCAGCAACACTCACACACAGTTGTTGTTGTTATTATTATCACTGCTGTTTAGGAACACTGTCATCATGATCTGTGCTGGATAATACGCTGAACACAGAGAATATCACTCACTTCAGAATCATCTGAGAGCTGCTGTAGTTAAACGTGTAACCACCAACCACCCACATAACCTTCTCCAGCACCACAGCCTTATGAGACGCCCTGACCAGAGACGCCCCGAACGCCTTCACTGTCGCCACCATCCAGTACCCTTCTGTGGAGGGGACCGTTAGAGAGCACTCTGGACCTGAGAGACAGACAGA